>JARJDQ010021397.1:0-14383 GCA_030264215.1 Geostiba sp. GC000077
AAGAAAAGCAAACCGCACTACAAAAAAAACTTACAATGAGTTTGAGAAGTAGAGGGCCACACAGAAGATCAATTCCTAATGTAAGTTAGTTTTGCCAGCTTCACTATGACAATGAGTATATAACTTTTATGATAAGGATGAAAAATATTTGCGAGGCGAGGTTGGAGTAATTTATTAACAAGGTATTTCAATGTCTACCCACCAACAAGTAATAGCGATCACTACCATGGACATATTTCAAGCTCTCTTCAGCATGGTACCAGATTGACAATGATCACAGCAAGCCTCTGACTATATCAAGAACCTGAAATCAATTCACACCAAAGACAACTTCTTGGTGATGGGTAGAAATTGAATTACACTCTTATGATCAACTTACGCAGTTTCTGGCCCGTGCATAAAGTATTGTACGCCACTCTTGCGTTATTGGCTTTCCCGTACTCGCCCCCCTAAACGCTCGCACGTTAAAAACCCAATAACACTACTATAATATATAAGCGGGAAACATTTAATTGCGAGACTTAATAACTAAAATAAAACTCTATTTAAATTCTCTGCATCTTTCTGCACTCCACCTTGGTTTCGCTTTATTTACAACCAGCCAACTTTTAATTAAATTCCTTAAGATATATTAACTGAAAGCAGAATAGAAAATTAGCACCGAGAACTGTTGAAGTATATTCTCCAGCTGTAGCGTCGTCGACACTGGCGACATAACGGGCATCGGTTTTCGAATGGTTTAGTGTTAAAGTTTACGATTTCAATTTACCCCTTGCAAACGTACATAAATCTTTATTTGGTTTGTTTACCAAAAACATAAAAAAAAACTGTTTTTATTGCCCTTTCTTCGCAGATAATATCCGTAATTATCAATTTAGTACCACGTTGATAATTTACTGCCAAATATTATGGTTGCGTGCAATTAAAACTACTCGTTTAAAGTTAGGACACATTTCGTATGTAGGGGTAGCACAGTATAATATTCTTTGCAAACATTAGCATGCTCTATGCCACCTAACCGAGCTCCCTTTTTCAGTTCGTATTTCTGTTTGCGTTTATTTTCAGCATTCACGGCGAATACTTACCTGTGCCCAGTGTAAAAGGTGGTTATTTGCTTAATGCCACCACAAATGGAAAGTGGAAACGTTGAGCAGACCGACGACGCACAAAATCGTTACGCCCCAGCTCGGCAATGTCCGCTTTGCTTTCTAAACGTACATGAAATCCAACCACAAGTAGCGTAATTTGCTTTTAAATTGATTATACGACTACGTGTGCGTTAATAAAGGGGTGCTTATTGATTTAGTCATAATTGAAAGCTCTTGGCCTGCGCAAAGAAGAAACTATTAAAACGAGGTTTCTCATTAAGGAAAGGAAAAAGATGGCAAATGCATGGGGAACAGAAGAAGGGCGATAATAATGCGACATAGTCGTAGTATAAATTTCATTGAAGCGCCAAGCAAGAGGATATTATGTACGTTTAGCACATACTACCATTGTCTTGGAAATCTTCTTTTTATGCAAATTCTTTCACTTGCTACTCCCTGACGTACAAAGTTTAAGTAAATAGCACATTTACATGAAGTGTTAGGGGACAGGCAAAGGACATTGCGTAAAACTGCTCATAATTTAACTAAAAGTTGTATTAAAGCATCCTAACTTTCCTCAACGTGTAGTTTACAATTGGCTGCATAACTAATAATTATGCTAATTTCTTTTTCAACTCGATACTTGCTTTGTTCTTATTTGATTGGAATTCAACTTGGTCAAAGAAAAATCATTTTCGTTTCGTTTAAATAATGTAAATATCCTGCAAATATTCACAACACAGAAAAAGCTCCGTATGTTTTCCCCGGCAGCGTCCATTATTTTGAATTGCTCAAGTTTCAGCCGGAAAAGTTTACAATTAAATGTCTCAAAGTTGTGCGCCCGGTTGACAAAACGCTTTTGCAATTGCTGCGTTCTTGCGCGAATGCAAATTTGATGAGTTTTTCATGAGAACTTTTCTATTCGTTATTAGATAAACCCTTCAGCCGCCCACTGACATTCAAACGTAATGTATAAGCTTAGCGGCGAAAAATGAGCACATGCTTTTTAGGAAGGTACATTCAAGTCTTTTTGTTAGCATGCAGGCGGCGCAAATGCTCTGTTGGTGGAGTATTTACATACATTAATCACGTGCACGCATTAAAAGTAGGCAAACACCCGCGCAGAGCACACTCGGGAGCTGTGGGTAATCTCATGAATGGGATTATGCAAGGATTTATTCCCGACGCTTATGCGCAAACAAAAATGTTGTGCCTAGTGTATGTTTCAACAAATACGTACATATTTGAATTACATTATCTGGCGATATCGATAAGCGAATTGGACAGGTCCATAAATTCAGCGCAAATCACAATTCTCTGACAAAACATTTCGAACATGGCAACTTATACTCCCATGATTAATGTGTTGTTGAAGACAGAAGTTACAAGCCATTTTGATAAGAAAATAGTCCATTGAAAGCTAAACATTTGTCGGAACTTTTTTACATTCTCCGAGTAGTTGCTTACAACTATCTTGCTGGTTTCCCGCAAAACACTTCCAATAAAACAATACAAGCAAAAGATGTTACTTTTCTCATTGCTTAAAGCGTTCTTAAAGTAAATATGATTAATCAAGCGCTGTCACGTGTTGACAAAAACTACTTGATTTATACAAGGTCGGGTTAAAAAAAGGAACATTAATCACGTCTCCCTGCTTTCAATCTTCGAAATGTGGATCAACGTAAAATCTAAAAAGGATTATCCAACGTTGTTTTATGATAATCTATTGTTGGCATTTTTGTGTCGGAGTTGAAACCGGTGCGCTGTGGAATAATTTTTTTCTCGCCATATTTCCTCTTGACTTCTATTCGCATTTGTCACAGTTTCTGCATTTTGCCGGCACTCTCTTCATCGTGGAGTGGAGGCGCTGAATTCTGACGAAGTGCCATCGCTATCGCCGGCGTCTCTAGAATGGATTAGTATGCGATTCTCTTAATAGACCTTGGGCTCAAGCACAACGCGGGGGGGTGATTATTTTTCGTTAGTGTTCCCAGTTCCAAATCGCTGCGCTTGGGTATTCATTGTCCAAAAACAGATCGATAAATGGAAGATTAAATTTCGCCAAAGTACGCTGTTTGAATATTCAGAGTTTCAAACTCTGACAAGGCAGCAATAAAAAAGACGTTTTAAAGCGAACAATCACTTTGCAATAATATTGCTTAAAAATGTTTAAATTGAACGTACTTTTTCAATTAAAACATTTTCTCACGTTTTGCAGAAAGAAAAAGTTATAATTATTCATTCCTTCGCATACCTTTTCAATTATGGACGTTGAATTAATTTTTAAAATGAAATGCAATCAAGTGAAAGACCTGCAAAATAATTTAAATCAATTTCATAAATTCAGTCACTTTTAACATGACAACAAAATGTTTATAGTTAAGAATAGAATATAAGAATATTATGGAGTGTTTTCAATATATGTGTTAGGGCTAATGACTGTGTATATTATTGTTAATTGGTTTATGAGCAATTCAGTTAGTTAAGAGGTTCAGACGTTTCGGGTCTCATTTTTAGACCCATCTTCAATGTTTCTATGAGGAATACAATTAAAAGTATTGTGTAATTTACAATGTGGGGCTTAAATACTACTATGATAATTACCTCGATAGTCGAAATAGATAGAAATAGAACATTTAATTGCGATATTGCGAACACAAATCTTCTTTTTCTGTGTTGCCGCGTGTCGACTCGTCTACTATAACCTCCTTGTCAACTGTCATATTGTGTGTCGTGAATTTGCCTACCTCTGAACCATTTTGCTACCATTCTGTAACGTTAGAATGTGGTCATACTCTACTTTTAACCATATTTAATTGTAACTAGCAACAATATTTTTCAATATGTTTCATCGCCTAATTCCATATGTTAATAACCAATTTCGATGCGGATCGGAAGTTGGTTGCATATTTTTATAAGCTAGATACTGTAGATACTGCCAACCTGCCAATATGAAGTGTCACTCTCCATGAAGCAGATTGCAAACAAGCTGCGATGCTAGCACCCTGAGCACGAGTGAGTTACTTGTTATTCGGCCGGCGGAAACGAATAATCCCGAGTCCATATAAACTTCATCAGATTTTCAGCCGGCGTACGTTGGACACGTGTTGCTACGATTCTCGAGAGCTTTCGCGGTTGACGTTTTCTCACACGAACTGCACTTGGAAACTTCTACGCCAGATGGGTGCTCAAAACAGGGAGGAAAGTACGTGGCTTTCATGTGCCCTTTAATCCTTTCATTGTAGCACATATGAGCATAACATAGCTATATTATACATTTTTTAAACTCTTCGTTGTACTGGGGAAAATATGGCAAGTGGAAAAGTGCTTATTCATCTTCTTGATTCCGCTTCCGCTTCGTTTTATTTTCTTTTCCGTTGTTAGCCTCCATTCGTTCGAATCCAGTGTCAATGTGTCTTGAAAGCGTGCGTTGTGCGTTGGAATTCACCCTCGACGATCAGCATCCGGATGCAATTACTCTTCGTTAGTGTTTGCTACTTTTGATTTTTTGCTACTTGTCTTCCATTACAAGAAAACAATGATCTGTGAGCTTTTACATAATTTTTATTTTTTAAATACGATCTGTGTGGGATATTACAAAAGGTCTGGGTAAATACCCGCGCCTCGGATTCATACGGCGAACTTGCGTTTTATTTATAAATCGAAAATCTCCTTTGAGCTGCAAAAAGCTGTCTTAAACACGTTCACATGTTTACTGTTCTCGAGTGAAACCGAAAATGTTTCATACGAAATTCTCGGAAAGCAGCACAAAACATATTTGGAAATTCTCGGCTTTAATCAGTTTTGTTCAAACGCGTTCCTTTTTACTTTCAGCGTGATAAATAAGCCCAATTTTTTCCCTCTATACGCAGCCAGCAATTTTTATATAATCTATCGGGTCAAGCGATCACTTCACTGGTTACAAATTGCATATATATTCCAACTTCCAACATATTACCATATATTTCCGACGCCACCAACCACGGAACACACACTTTGTTCCGTTCTTCCAATATCCTCGATTTGAATTATTGCCCATTCTATCAGTTGAGTGCGTTCGTGTCAATGTTATTTAAATATACACGCACCATCCAAATTTGACACTGACACTTTACCAAAAAGTAAAATGTATTAAAAATATTTAAATCAGCACCTCCTGTGGGGACCAAGAAATAAAACCCACGTACAAATTGTATTCCACAAGTCCTCAAAAAGTTGGAATATTATCCGGTTCTATAGTCAGTCCCTGATGATGCTGAACAGAATGTAAAATATTATTCTTGCACGAATCTGCAGAATTAAAACAATAATGCGTTAGAATTTCGCATTTTGCAGCGCGACAGTGGGAGAGTGGATAAATCTTGTTTAATTAAAGCAGCCACTCTCTGAAGACATAGGTCAACCGCAAGTCTCGCAGGAATCTTGGCGAATTCGCGCTGCGAAAATTATTTCGACTGTTTGAAATTCCTGGTGCGGTGCGCTCTACACACAATGGAATGCTCGGCGTTTTAAAGTTTCCACCTCAACATGCGCAGCATAAAATAAAGTATCAAGTTGAAAATATAGTTGAGTTTATCAATACATGCAATTAATGCGGGGATTATTACGTTGGGATCTCCTCCACCAACCTAAATTATTCAGCTTTATGAATATTGTGCGAGTCGTACTCGTTGGGAGTGTCTGGATTTTGCGAAATTTCCAACTTTCGTAATTGTTTAACTTTGTTTTCTTCAACGCCTCGGAAACTTTTAATTAAACAGTCGACGGCAAATTTACACTCGATAGGAGGATGCGGAGCGTTTTCTTTCACTTTAATCCCAAGCACTTCACGAGCTATACGACAACAGGTTTCAGGTACCGGTATAGCGAATATGCGCGTTTTTTTGTCCAATTCACCGACTATATATCTCTTTTTGTTGTTTAATCATAGATTTTGCGTGGCGATATGGATTATTTATTTCCGTGTGGGGAGCGAACTCGTCGAAACGTTTTGTCGCCGCGCCGCATTGTCGCCATTTTGAAATTGATTTTTATCTTGGCGCTGCGCCAAACGCGGTTTTTGTTTAACACAACTTCGCTGCGCGAGTGCCCATCGTTTCGAGATGAGATGATTCAATATTATTATTACCAAACTTGTTCAGCATGCATTTTAAAACGTGGCCCCTAATTCCAAAGCTCGAATGTTTTGGGGGTGGATTTCCATCGTTTATCCAAGATACAATACAATGTGTTTTCCTTCATTTCCGCCCATCTTTCGCCCCTTCTTCGTTACAAACCCCATTATGATACTTGGTATTCTCTGACTTCTAAAGCACCACTTTTATGTTTAGTCACTCATCTTTTTGGGGAAAACAGATCAATAACTTGACAATTAAACATTCCATATTTGCTTTGAAGGGGCTGCTTCCATAAAGGATACATCGCCATACATTTCTTGTATAGCAAAATATGTCGTTAACAGTATCCCATCGTTATCATAAAGGAATCAAATTCACTTGCGACTGACTTCGCCGGCGATACTTTTAAAACTGAATTAATGGGAAAACTTTCGAGTATCCACGCCCTCCGACGTCAGCCAGCCGGCATGAAACATTCGAGAATATTCTAGGCCATGTTCTTTCTCTGTGTGTGCGTGACAAGCTCGCGCGTGAACGATGACATCCCTAGCAGAACATTCCAGTTGAGATGCTATGATTCTTTCTGCGCGTTGTCTCGCCGAGAATGTCGACAAGAAATAAAATATCTGCAAATCGTTATACCAACATGGACACCTTCTGACGTCCTTATTCTTATTCAATACATCATTCAAGTATGAAGTATGTAACGTCAGTAACGTGATATCGTTTATTCGCTAAACGTTTTGTTCGGGAATTGAAGGCGTCCTACTCTACTGTGTATTTATTTGTTGTACTTGACAAGAAATGATTTCTTATTGTTTCTCCTTTCTTGCACTGTTTGTGAACATCAATCACACTCGACGTGTATTGATCAAATAATAAATCTACAAATAGTAAAACCGTGTGTGTGATTTTTTTCGAGTAAAGCGTTTTTTTCAATCCAGGCCCCGATCTTTGCCTTGCACACGTCTTTACTGCCGGTCGAGCAAATGGCAAAGAAAACATGGTAGGACGTGCCATTACGCTGCGAATATATTACGAATTGTATAAGGGCGCGCACACAACTTCCAGACCTTTGAACCGTGCTTTTACTGGACTATTTAACTTCAATGCATCGATGGCAGGGAGCTGCGGGAGGCTCAATATGTTTAGCAATTTGATTCTTTTACGTTTTGCTCTCTTGGTCTAGACTCGAAAGAGAAGAAACTAGCACAAATCAATACCGCCCGATATCATATTAAACAATTTGATAAAAACAAAATTGTGTGTCAGCCTTTACAGTTGACGGGGCAGATTGATACGTTCTGGATGCGATCGATTGTAGGTCATTTAAGATTATATGTTGAATTTGAATTTGAATGGGAAGCACCGCGGGGACTCGTAGACTGAATAGTAACAAACGAGACTACCCCCCTACACTCTTGCATTGGATACTTTGCATACGCCTGCGACTCCACAGTGAAAAGATGGTCATAAATAACTCGATTTTACAATTCCATCTAGTACTTCCTCAAACTGTATTGATCCTACTTTGTACACATTCGCATGCCACACAGCGGCTGCATATGAAACATATCAATTTGTATATTATTAAATTCCTATGGGATTCATAAAGTGATGCAGTCTACGTGTTGCTAGGACATACACACACATTGCAACACAAACTGTGTAGTGTAGACAACCAAAGTTTGCACTTTTCTTTTCTGTTGGATATTCTGTCCCTATCGGTCAGTCATAAACAACCCTCATGCAACCCTTCGTGCAAGATATACCCCGTTGCTTAGTATACTTTCTTCTACTTGTTTCGTGCAGATCCCAGAGGCATGGATGTCGTGTCCCCCCGAAAAAGCACCTTCTCTAAAAACGTGACTAGAAAATTCGATGCTATTTGAACATTTATATAGATTTCCAGTTCTATCCAAAAATAACCCACTCTTGCTAAATATATACACTATGAGAATATTGCAGGTATTTTAGTACCTGTAGACCTGTAGACACCATGACCGTTTTTTTTTCAAACAGGATTGGCTCCAATATAGGTGAGGGGATTAAATTTGCGATAATATCTGTTTGATCGTCTGCTTTATTATCCACGCAATACACGTATGGCTGTAATCATAAAATCCACCCAGCACTCGTTTTCCCTCTGAATAAGTTTTTTCGACATTTTATTAGGTGTATTAACGCATAAACAACACCTCCTTTATTTTCTTTATTACTTGCTGTTTTTCAGCGTCAGCGACAGGTAAGTTTAGTTCTGCGGAGATAAGCCCGACAACATTTTTTACACCCCATGGTGCCCATGAAAAAGAAAACCTCATAACAAGTTATAACAAGCAAACGTTGCAGTTAAACATAGTCTCGAGTATTACATTACACAATGCGGGCCTGCTTGTTATCAAGCATCTGCATTTTATTTATTTGTATTTTTTGTTGTGCTTTTGAAGACGGCATTGTGCTGCTTCAAAGAAAGAAGCAAATCGCGGGTCAGAACAGTGAAATTTATGGACCTTAATCTTTGCGCGTCTTTGCACAACTTGCTTGTCCAAGGTGGCCGGGGCCTTATTCATTGCGCATAAACTTTATCAGTCGCGTTGGTCTGTTGAGCGGCAAAGTGGAATTATGGACCAAGATCCACTCTCTGGTAGAAGCGTCGCCATCGTAAACCCCTTCACAGGATTAAGGTTCATGACCGCCGCAATTAAATTTGAATTAAACTGAATCAACAGCACATTTTCTGTAAAAATACAGATCAAGGTAGGCATGAAGTGCGGCTGCTACTCGAACGAAGCGGACGCCGCGGTTTGTGGCGTTTGCGCGTCCTTGGGGCAGACAACGTTTTATGCACGCCATTTATTTCGAACACTAGTGCCAGACACCAGACACCAGTGCCAGAACCTGAGTGACACCTCGAGACCATAAAAGTGGTGTGCCGTTTTGGCTTTCTCAATATAGACTCCTTATTTATATTGGTTAAATGGGTGGTCAGATATTGAACTACTCTTATGACGTGCATAAATAATCTTGTGGAATATGTTTTCCAATATATTTCATGATTCTAGGATTTTTTAGGCATTATTGTCTTTTAATATCTAAACATTTATAGAGCAATTTCCGGCTATTCCTCGAAGAGCAGACATAATCGATGCTTGGTTAAATTGGAAATAAATATGTTATTCGGAATACCTTGACAACCGGTGTTGCGTGTGACAAACGGAAGGAAGTTATCAAAGCGAAGGGAAATATGGCGCTAAATCGAAATCTGTCAAGAACTATAATGCCATAATTTTTCAAAGAGTTTCTCATCTTTTATGATAGGTTTCTTTACCTCAGGAAATGATGTTGTTTCCGAAATGTTATTAACTTTTACAATATTTACCAAATTGAAAATTAGCTAAACGTCCAAACTGAATGAGAATATGCTGTGAATTACTTCTCGGAAACTTTTACTGCCAGTGTCTCGGGAAAACCCAAAACAGTCCACTTTCAGTTTCAATCTCAATTTCTGGACCTAACTACAACTGCCTGCGCCTATTTAGAGATGGTTATTGGCTTGGTGTTCTCCCGCAAATGGACTCGAGTTGAGTTGAAAACGCCAAAAATCAATAAAGTAACAAACAGGACGACAGTCGCACTGCCTGTCTTTTTCGAACAAGCAAAAAATTGGATCTCCCACAACCGCTGTAATTGCTGCTGGTTTTTAATTACATTTGGAAATGTCTTACAAAAATGATATAGCATAACCCCTGAGATGTGTCCTTACAAAATGTCTATGCAAATTTTCTGCACTCAGGGCAGAAAGTTCCAACAAATGCGGAATTTACATGGATTAGAAATGTGACCATTTGGGATTCTCTTTAGGCTTGCTTACAATTTACATAACGCCGGTATTAAAAAGGCGCCAAAACATGAGAACTTGCGTTTGCCACCGTTGTGCTTTCCAAGGATAATTTTAAATGCAGAGACATTTAATGCAGTTTCTTCTGTTTTTTGTCTGTCCGCTATTTCTTCTAACAAAAAGGTTTAATTAAGATATAGATAATACGCCAAGGGTGAGTTAATGATCAACTTTAAAGGTTATTAATTTTCATCTAAGAGTTTATTAATATAATATTTGTCGTTGTATAAATACGACAATGCCTCGCCTCCTCTTGTTTGTCAGTTCCGCCCTTTGGCATCTTCATTAAACTTCAACAATGTCATTTCTGTTATTCCTTACATTTTCGTCCTTGCTATCGCTTCTACAAATTCTTCGAATACGCAAAGTTTGCATTTCGGTGTTTCTTTTCGTTTGCTTCGGCAAACGAAACTCAATTTGGAAATTTCCACCGTTATATTATTGCATTTAACGCGGCAGGAGCTGACTCGCCATTCCCGATGTGGAATTAAGGGATGAAGCAAAATGGCTGGGAATCGTTTTTTGTGCGTTTTCAAGAGTTTTGCCAACTCGCGTATAACTTGATTTATTGTTATGCCAGACAATACAACATTTAAATCTACAGTAAACTACCCTGTATTGCCAGGTTCTTTGTTGACTTTTATTTCTTCTAACCTTTATAAGCATTAAACATGCTTTATATTCTGCATTACGTGTTTCTCAAAGGATCTAAGATCTAAGATTCTCAGTTCACAAACAAGAAAATAAATTTGAAAATACATTTTAGGAAATATTTTTGTAGTCACAATGTATTTTAGAATAGTGTAAATACGCTACGTCATATTCCAATATTCTATTTGTATTGAGATTTGAGATATGTAGTTTTATACGTGCTCAATATAGAAAATATAACAGAACAGTGGGATCAACGAGAATGCGAGTAACCTGACATAAAAGCGCGGCTAGGGTTTATCCTAGGTACGTAAGTGGATCAGCCGTTCACCCATGTTCCGGATTGAAGTTACGGTCTGAAGGATCTTGGTAGCGTGCCAGCCGAGCAAAACCCCCCGCAACAGAAACATCGTCCAAGACCAAAATCCAACGCTCATTACACGGAATGAGATTATTGAGAACATGTTAACATTGAGATTTGAACAAGACAAAGATTGCTATATTACAAGCGTTGTATTACTATGGCATAAACTTACAATCTACAATCTAGTTACAAGCTATTGTAAAGGAAGAAACAGGATTCTACTCTGCTGCGCTTTTTGGAAAGTAACTAAAAAATGACGCGACGATGCTCCACAAAACAAGCATTATCTTTAGTATTTCGTATATTAATACATGCTCTCTTCTTGCTAATCTCTAGGGGCAGTTTACAATATGAACTACCCCCTAAGTAGTCACATTTGTTAATATTTAATTCCAAGTGGGAAATTGAATACAGAGTCCAACCGGAATCGCGTTCTTGAAATTCCTCCGATTTCGTCATAACTTCACTTAACAAGCGCGTTAATAAATCCCAAACATCGGCGGTTGGGCTCAACAATTGGTATTTAGTGTTAAATGATTTTAACGAAATTTCATCGGATTCCTCATTTTCCCCATTGTCTGTGTTTGTTTCAAGTTTTTCTTAATATAATAGCCGAATAGTTCTACATTAATTTTGCACTTTACTAGATTTAGATTAAACTTATAATTAACAAATGTAAGCACATGTCCAAAATGGATGTTAGCATAGTAGAAGTAGAAGCTTTTAACTCATCTAGTCTGAATAAACTAATTAAATGCGTCGCATGGCATTTCTAACACACTGCTTTCACACATTTCTAATCTCTGCATTTCCGTCAGTAAGTAATTAGCTATATTTGCAGGCACTCTTTAATTGCAATTGCTTCATCATTACATACGATTTAATTTCCGAACTCCTTCTAATGATTTTAGTGAATAATTGAGAAAACTTTCCAAACACGTTACCAAGTTCATTTGAGCCTAATAATTGATTAATTATTTAATGACTTTGAAAATTCTTTGCCAACTAATTCTGAACTCTATTAATCATTAAACTGAGAAGGTGTTGACATTCGGATCGAAGTTTGTGGCTGTTGATTTAATAATCTGGCAGAAAAGTTCGCCGAACATTTGGTAATTAGTTAAGGCTGCGCAGACAATAAACGCAGGGTTACGTTAATGTGCAATTATGTAAAGCGTTACTTTCGGTTCAAGTGTAATTTTGTATGTGCTTTAGTTTTTGCAACTTTGCGAAGAAAGGAGATATCTATTCTTGAGGAGATAATAGAACATTATTGTTGCACTTTCTATAAGCAAGTTCGTGCTTTTAGCTTGACATTCTTCGCCATTGTGTACGCCTCGGGCACTACTTCTTTAGCTGATGTTGGGAGTTTCGGTAAAAGCGGCGAATGTATAAGATTCTGAATATCATGCAACACTGTAAAGCTCTCGTTTGGGGCGGCTTGCATGACCTGAAAGTTTGAAGCATCTAAAAGCAGCATGTTAAATGCAAAATGTAAATCTGATACAATCTACAAAACTACTAATCGTTAAATGTGAAGATTCAGCAAGAATAGTTATTTAAAAAAAATAAAAATTGCAAAGTTATATTTTTCTTATTATGAGCATCGAAATTATTTGCCGAGGTGTTAACCAAGCTCCAGACTTCTACAATATTTCATACAAGTACAAGTTTAGTACAAGTTAGGAAATCTAAGCATGCAAAATGCATTTTTTTCTTGCACAAAGTTTCAAATATGGAGAAACACATTCTTCTCCCGGCGCCACCACCAACATTTTCATTTTACGGACGTGTTTTTGGTTATACATTTATTGCTTACGTAATGAATTTGTTAACCATTTGAACATGCAATAGCAACGTTGGAAAGGACATTTGGACTTACCACTATGAAAATTAAGAATTAAATAAGTTTATGAGTTATTGCTCAGAGAGAATTGAAAATTATTTTTCTCAAAATAAATTTAGGTTTTTTTTGCCAATGAGCGGTATGTATTTGATTGTTGTTGCATCTTACATGCACTGTGAAATATATCAAATTAATAAATATTTGACCAAAAACACGCCCGCAAAATAAAAATGTTGGTGGAGGCGCCGGGATATGATTGCCAAAATCAACGAACTAAAAAATGCAATCCACATCTTTGTGGGAATTATAATGTCGATTTTAACAGTGTGTTTGCTAATTTCAAAAAACTTATATTCTTATGTATTCATGTGTATATCACAGCGAATAACATTAGTGATGCTACATTTCTCGGAAGGAATGCGATCGTGTCCTGACCGGCGAGTGGTGTCGCTGGACTGTGACATGTTCTACCGGAATGCTGATGAAATAACACGCGCTGTCCGCAAACCTTTTGCACGCCACCGCACCATACCGCGCGCCTGGGGTTCGTATTTTCGGCTATTTGCGATGAGAATTCGGCCCCGGCAGGGCGGCTCACATCCTCGGCGACGTGCACAAAGGCACTGGTTCCGCGTTATGCACATACGTGCGACATAAAGGATGTGGAGCAAGCCCCAGACAATCCAGTCATCATCTCGTGCGGCCCTAGCGTATAATTCCTTTGTTGTTTGCTGTTTGGGTTTTGTCATAATACATACTCGGGTATTATGTGCATAAAAGCGTCTCCCGCTGATGGTGCGTATTTGGCAGAAATGCGCATTAGAAAGCTTTCGCCCGCAAAGAGTATTGATTATTATTTAATAATCTCGGGATTAAAGTCAATTTAAGAATAGAATGATTTCGTTTATCCAAGGACAATATCTATTGCTGACATGATTGGTGTTCAATTGAGAATTGGACGGGACGGTTTCGTCGCTGATAAAGAAGGTTCGCAAAAAGGCGACAGAAATAATTCGATCAATTACTGTCGTAAAAGTCTTCATTTCATATTTTCGTTTGCTTGTTCTTTTATCTTTTCTATTTGTAGTGCTTTTATTGACATCCCAAGAGAAATACTATTTTATCAAACTGACGACTAGAAAATAAAAAGACTTAACAACTCATTCTTGCATAAGGTTAATTATGAATTTGCAGTTGTCAAATAGCATAATCAAAGAAGTTTAATCTCGACTCTCTGCCAAATGCAGAGCTTTGAAATTCACATATGAATTTGCAGTGGATGTTTGAAAAGTTTGCTGGAAGTAAATCTAATATCTGAAAACATAGATTTTTTCCTCGTTGAGTAAACTTTACATTTTTGCTGGTTTATGAGAAAAACTCAAATTTTACGCTTTCGATAAATTTACAGCGTTATGGACG
>JARJDQ010021422.1:0-11329 GCA_030264215.1 Geostiba sp. GC000077
ATTTTTTCAAAATAAATGTTTGTTTCTCTTGCCAATGAGCGGTATGTATTTGATTGTTGTTGCATCTGTCATGCACCGTAAAATATATGAAATTAAAGGAAATTTCACGCTCTTCCCAATGATTCTGATTTCATAATTGTGGTTCTTCTCATTTTTAAGTTATTGGGAGATTAGTAAAAAATCACCTTGTTAGTAAAAAAACCTAAAAGAAGCGATATCTTGAAAACTAAGGTCAAACGGTACGAAGCTGTTGAACATTTTAGACTCTAAATTCGATGTAGAATAAACTCATTTTCTGTGTGAAACTTGAAAATAAAAGGCAACGTGGGTTTGTATCTTTGTAGTTTTAGTCCGATAAAGAAGAGATTTGGTTCATTGATAGATGAGAGTCTGCAAAAAAAAATTGTTAATTCTCGATTTTCAATTCGTGTTCGTGGAGGCGCCGGGAGTAGACCCAGCTTATCTACTGGATAATTCGTGCTAGATGAAAGGCACTTTAGAAACTCAGATTTTTCTCTTTTTCGTATGTTAAAAAGATACCATAATAAACTAAAAAATTCAATCCCCCATCTTTGTGGGATTTAGTTCTGTCAAACACCAATTTTTTAGCTTTAGTAATATGAAAAAAGTTGTAAAGAATATAAAAACATTCAAAATTCAAGAATGATTCCTAATGACTGTTTTAATTCAAAATTATTTAATTTGCATAGAAATTTTAATCAGTATTCATTACAATAATAAAGAAGAAGTTTTCAGGCTCAGTGAATTCTGAAAAATCAATTTTTCAGTGTTGTTTCATAGTTTTTAAATAATTTCGTTTTGACAAAATTTGCATAGTTTTAAGCTAAATGTTGTATGCATAAAGAATACTTATAATAAGCCATCCTTTTTAAAGCTTGTGCAAAATAAGAAAAATAAGCAAAGTCAATATATATTCACATTTCACATCAATGGTGTGAAGATAAAGCATAAATATTTTGGTTGTATTGTGGTGAGGGGGTGAGACCACAGAGCAGAGACTTTTGTATTGATTTTACCCGGTAACCGGCTGACACGCCGGCACGCCGACACACCGCGACCAGCCGCCGCCGCCGCCCCCCGCCACCTAGTTGAAAGCGAGGAGCATGAGCGGGAGCACGTACGCGCTGCCCTCACGCGCGCTTCTGTTATTCACCGCCGCGCCGCCACACCGCCACCATGCCACCCCCTTCCCCCTTCCCCCGCCCCCAGTCGCTATCAACCCTTCATGCTCGCCAGCGCGGCGTGAGCGAGTTATCTACGTGCGCGCGGCATTTCAGCGTCCCGTTTTTGCCCGACTGGCACACATTCTGCTCTTCATCCTTCTGGACCTATTTCTTCATCCCCCCCTCCCCTCACCACCCAACGTTACCATGACCTATCTCTACGAGGTAAAAATGTAGCGCCAAATATGCATGTCAATCGTCTCGATACTCTTGATAATTTTCACATGGATAACCAGACTGCAAAATCAGCTAATAGAAAGTGAAAACTTCCGTCCGCGAACAAAAAGGATAATGGATTTTTTCCTATTTATACTTCCGACACACACACGTTGCTTTTTCCCGTCTTTCTCAATCGCGCCCCTTTGTGCAGTGCTTCTGTTTTTCCTCCCCATTGTCGTCTTCCTCAGTGACTCGTTTTTTGTGCGCTCTTTAACTTTTTTCCGGCCGCTTTTCATATTTCATCCACGCACATTGCTGCCCCGTCCGCCCGGAAAACGGTGACATAATTTAAGTGGGGCAAAAAAGTTAAATTGAATATATAATACGCGTCTCGGCGTACATATTTGTGCCGTCGAGGGGCCGATGTGCAGACGCAGACGGTGGAACGAGAGTAATCTGCATTTAGGCACAAGATTAGAGCATAAATTATTTTTTTCTTCGACTTCCACGCCAGCGCCAAACGCTTTTCGGCAGCCGTGCGCCAAGCTTAAGTTAATTAAATTAAAAGTTGAAGATTGCAAACTTACCCACAGCGCCGAGGCAAACGAAAACATTAAAATTAATTAACAACTTTTTTGGCGTTTGATAAAAGTTAACTTATATCCGAATGAAAAATTAAAGCCTTGCATTTTTCTTCGTTTTCCACGCCACACAGTACAAATAAATAAACCAACATGCTTAATAATAAGTTCGGGTGCTTAAAGTTTATTTTTATTGCGCTTTTAGTTTGGGTGAGTTTCTGTTGATGATGTAGCCGTAAAGTCGGCGAAGTTTTCGCATTTTCCGAGAGACGAAACACGCGACACAGCGTAGACAAAGCAGGAAGTCCTTCCGCTGAAGGTGAGTGTGTTTTTGCTCGGGGTAAAAGTAAATATCAAAAGTCATAAAGTCGTAAACGGCTGCAAAGCGCATTAAACCGTCGAAATAAACTCCCCTAAAGCTGTGTGCTATAAATAAACAAATTGACATAATTTGTATTGTTCCAGATCTACCGGGGCGCGCGTTTTATGTACTTTTATAGAGTTTACTTGTCACCGAGATAAATCATAAGGACGACTGCCAAAGTTGCAAACTGCGTGGGGATGGACGCAAAAAAGACATGAAAAATCAGGCGCTCCAACCCGAGATGACTAAAGAAGTTTAGTTTGAAACTCAGAGGGCAGTTCGCAGTTGCCACAGTTCGCAGTTCTCGAAAGGGATGGTTTATTAGCGAGCGATGGCAGCGAAACTAATAAAGAATGCTAATGTACCCGACCCGCAGGACCCGCAGGATTTGCATTCGGGGCTGCGATTCGATTCCGAGAATATTTGCGTTACCGACTCGCGAAGAAGTTCTACGTTAATAGACCGCACAAAGGTATGGGGTATATTAAGGTGTGTTCGAAGCGATTTTCCACCGCGCCCCAAATGTTGGTGTGTGTTTGAAACTCGCATTAGTAATTCCACAATCACCCCCCCTTTGCAACACACACTGAGCACACGCTGAAAATCGGGAACAAACAGGAACAATAAACAAAAGTGTTTGAAAAGTTGCCGAAAACCGAAAAGTTCCGCAATAAATCGTATACCACACAAGCGAAATCATTAATTCCCAACCCATGGGGGGGGGAGAAGTCTTTTTACTGCTGCGCTGCTGCCACACGGTGACATAACCTCAATTCCGGCTTGCGGTTGTGTTTATCTTTGCAATCGATTTCGCCATGCCCAAATATTATCCCTGTTGTCCTGGTTCACATGGAATGTGCTTCATAATGAACTCTGGCAATTTCGAAATTTCGATTGAAAATGAAAAACACAACGAGGTAAATGCAAAACGACGCCGTGAAACGATGCGCTTACCTCGCGAAGGTAAATTGGACGCGTTCGCTGGCACTGGTACGAAGCAGGCATGCTGGCGACGCCGCCGTCGCGACGGCCCGGAAGTTCGCGGGCGCAGGCAATGGAAGCAATAAATACTTTGGCATCCACCAGCGTACGCTGCCGCATTGTCGGCGAGGGCTAATTTCGTTCGCCGCTTTCCGCTTTCGCATTCCAGCCAAAGATCGCTTGATCTGCATTTCATTGATGCGCCAGCCAATAACAACGACTACTTCACTTCGATAGAACTTCAGCGATGAAAAACTTTCGCCACACATTTTGCATTGATCGCATAATTTTCCAAATAGAACTTCTATTGGGCGCCAATAGCAAGAAAATGTTACGAAAGGCCATGAAATAAAATATTTCTACGCTTTTCAAAATTATCATATTTTCAAAATGTTTAAAACTCGCTTCGCAATGATATAATTACAAAATTTTACCCAGTTGAGTAAATAACTGAAAAAAAATTCCAATTGAAATTGTTGATATTGGCTAAATGTAAAATTGCTTCGCACGTTGACGCCGATCGCTGGTGGGATCGATAATTGGCAAACATTTTCGCAGGCGAGCGGAATTTAACGCGCGTCGTAAAACGGAAAACGTGTAAAAACGTTCCAGGGCGCAAATTGAGATGATGGAGACGAAGCCACGAATAAAATAAATAAAGTAAAATAAAAAACGCTTATGCAAATGCGATTTCGAGTGTTTTCCCTTGACATGACTTGTCGTCGAGGACCAATCATTCAAAACAGTGACATTGGAATATTTGCAAGCGTGGTGAAAATTGTTGACGCGTCTGGAAGCTGCTAAAATGCACCTAGCACATTGACCCGGTTTCAGCCGCACCTCCGGCTGGCTGGATGGATGGATGGCGTTAAAATCTACGAGTGCAAACGCGCAGAACTTTGGGGGCGCGCTTCACTTCGGCGCTAGTTAAATCGGTTAGGGGCTCGTCTTTTTGTGCTCGTGCTCGGCGTCCGCAAAACCCACAAAACCGTGCAGCATGCACATAATTCGCCGCCGCGCCAAGTTCACCCGGAGCTCATGCAGTGCGCTGTCTCCCGGCGCCTCCACCATAAAACGCTCAAACGTGTCGCTTCGGAACTTTGCCACATTTCGCAACGCAATAGTTTTAATACCCCCTCTCAAATGTGTTTTTCGCAGGTCTGAAAATGTTCAACCTTCAAAGATGCTCATGTTTTTTTCGGTAATGTTCTTGAAGTAATTAAGCTTTGAATAAGCATGTCTGCAGGCAGTTATTTGCAATGAAATGCGGTCGTCGCGCTGCATCAAAAACACATCGGACTGTTGACTGTTGGCAGCCAGCTCAAAGAGTTTTGCGAGCCGCGAATGGAGAAGTTTTAGTGCTCGGATGCTTGTGCTTATGATTGGCCTCGGTTTACTTTCCACTGACGGGACAAGCATCTGCCATCTCTGCGCCACGCTGAGGGCTGAAAACGAGCAGCCGGAGTTTATCGTCAGCGCGTTTGCCGGATGACGCCAGTCACTGAGAGGGATATCTGGACGAGACAACAAGTGCACTCGCAGTCAACGACCTAAATTTATCAACTTCGTATTTCATACACAGCGCACAGGCGGAAAGCGCATATGAATTATTTGTATTTTATATTTTTTTCAATGTGGAGGCGCCGGGCAACCCAGCCAAACACTAAATTGTGTTTGCATTGGAAACTAATTTCGTTGCAATAACTCACCGCTCAAATAGCACCCAATTAGTCACGTTTTCCCAGGGAAACACGCCTTGGAAATGACTTAATTACCTGTGCCGACACCGACCGACCGATTGAACGACATACCGCAGGAAACGTGCGCCAAGCGTGTGTGTCGAGCATGTTGCGACAAAGTTGCGCTAAACGTACCGGCGCGGCGCCATTTCGCCGCCCCTCGACTTCGCTGCTCGAGAGGAAGTGCATTTACAACATTACCAAGCATTACGAAGCTTTACGTACATCTATTACACATATTACACACATTACAAACATTAGCGTGAGCTGTTAAACATCGAGAAGGGAAACGGCGAGAGGAAGTTCGATACTATGAACTGTTGAATTTAACTACAAGAATACACCGATAACTTTCGCAAAGCAACCAAGGAAACCACACTTAGAGGTGAAGCCAAAACATATATTTTGTTCAATTTAGGAGGAAGAGGGGAAAGTTTAACATAATATTAATACTGTTCTCTTTTGAACAAAAAGTTAAACCTAACAACGTAGCTGACGAAATATTTTATATTTGTTTGCTGTATTTTATTACTTTGTTCAAGTAGTTCAGGCACAAGTTCTTTTGTTCTATTTTATGGGCTTTAATTTTTTATATGTGTAGTGTTTTTTATTAAGCTCTTATTCTTCGCACCACATAAAGATTAATCTTTAGATCTTAAGATTTATTTTATGATACTCACCGCTCAAAAGCTCAGACACCATTAAAAGCTGTTTTTTAAATACAAGTAACATGTTTTAAGGAACAAATGTTTTATTTTATTTTTGGAGAGGTGACAAAGACAAGGAGCAAGAGTCAAATGCCATCTGCCATAAATCTATCGCAAGTACTACGAGGTGGTAAGGGGGTAGGTAGGATTCGTGTTATGTATGTACGCCCCCTCGCCGAACAATGCGCATTGTGTATTGTGTTGAGCGGCGCTCGTCCCGGCGCCTTCACCATGTTTCGGCTTAGCGCACTTTCCCACTTTCCGTTAGATATGCGGGAACGGGAACAAAACCGTGTTTTCTGTTTTGGCGACGAGCAGCGACATACAATGCATCAGCAAGGAATGTGCGCACTTACCACTCACACCAGCAGCGACAGCAGGAATCGTTACGTGTCGCTGTTCATCTTCGTCTTCGTTTATTTAAGCGCGACACAAGAAACGTGCTGGTGCAACTGCACCTTCATGCATAGACAGCATTTAGCTTCTAAGCACATCGGAATTTTATCAGACTTCAGACTTCAGACTTTAGAGTCTTGTAATCTCATAGGCAGTGTAAAACTTGGCGTAATAACTTAATCCGGAGCGCAAGCCGACACGAGTGCACAACAATAAGCAAGAAAATCAGATGAATACCAAGCGAAATCTGCTCTTTGCCGAAGCTTCCAACTTTCAACTATGTACCATGTACATTTGCTCGTTTCGTGCAAACATACTCTCGGCCTGGGTGGGGGGGGGGCTGGGAATTTGGGAAATTGCGAGTGGAGGCACACCCTCTCCCGCATACACTGGTAAAATGTTTGCAATGGAAACTAGTACAATGTCGACAGAGATTAATATTCAGTCAGTCAAGTTTCCGAGGGCTGGGAGCCTGCGAGGCATTCATTGCGAAACTAAATATCAACCGAACCGAAGCGGTGGCGGCGCAGCAACATCCGCGCAGCAAACCGTCAGCCGTGAATCATGCCCGAACGTATAAATATCGACAAACGCCCGCGTTCGCGACTCCAGCTCGTAAACGCTTTATTAATTATGGAGATGACTGCCATTGTTGCGGCAGTCGAGCACCCAAAACGCAAAGTGCAGTTAATTCGCCGGTGGCGTTTGTTTGCCTCGATTGCGACTAACTTATGCAACGCTGATGGCATACTTTATGAGTGCATTTGGTTGCCTACATTAAAGAGCAGTAGAGCACTGAATGTTTTAACTTTGTTTCGACGCACCCAGCCTTTCTTTATATCGCGCAGGACGCAGTAAAAACATTCGAAACAATAACGCTGCAAGGACGAGGCAACTTTTACGTCTTTTACTTGAAGCATGTCACACCAGCGAGTATTAGAAAGGAGCGCAGACATTATTATTACCTTCGCGGCAACGGAGGAAGGTAGTAACAAAGCAAACATGAAATTTCTTCATTGCCAGCACTCACAAAGTGCCCAGCGATATTATACAGGCAAATGTTCAGGAAAATAAAATTTAAGGACACATTGTTTACTCTCAACTCTCAAGTATAACTACTTTATACAGGATGACACACAACTCACTAATATCACTATTTGCATCTTCATGTGTTCGTGGTAGCAAACAAAAGGACTGAACGAGCGAAAGTTTACGACTTGCTTCCTTTTCGTGCCTTATTAATACTAATACGCAAACACACACTTTATACTTTTTGCAATAATTTTTTACGAGTTACACGGAAATGTAAACTGTAAACTTTTTGTTGTGCGGAGGAATTTTTTTTCTGCCCCAGTTATTCCCGTTATAATTTAGCACGTGTCAGTTAAAAGTTGAAAAAAGCACTGCATGCAATCCAACAATTTATTAAAACACTGTATTAACTGCATCAAAGGCATAATTAATGTGTGTTTTAGTGGATTTGGACATTTAATACATAATGTAATCTTTAACACAACACAACTACTAAAAGATAGAGCTATAGATTGTTGTTTGTTCCTTGTTTCTTCCCTTAGAAAATCCCAAAAAGACAAAAGAAAAGAAGGAAACTAAACAGGAAGTTTTGTAGTAATACTTGTAGTAATATTACAATGCAATATGTTCATAAATATAATTGTGTTTATTACTTGGTTTATCATAACTAATGATCAAAACGAGCACATAATGCTTTTTTTATTGAAATATGGAATTCATTTATTTCTTTGTTGGCTGGCTGCACATGCCATAAATTTTGATTATGATTAAAATTGCAATAGCTACGCCCGTACACGTCCTCTAACATGTGCACATTGAATGTTGTTAGCGTAGACATATTTATATTTATTGTTTTATTCGATTAGCCTGCGCACATTTTCTGTACGTGAAATTTTAAAATTATTGTGTTTGGCGTGTAGTGCAAATGACAACCCGATGTAGTCATGGATTATTTATTATTTTAATGTATAGTGCATTCGCCAAATTTGCGAAAAATATTTCTGCTGCTGATGGATATGATGATGATGAATGTAAGAAAACAATAAAACAAATTGGAGCTTTCATGCGGCAGCAGCAGCTAATAATTGTCGGATTGCATGCAAATTATTCCATTTCCTTGTGCGATTGTGCGATTGTACGATAGTGGAGATTTCGGTTGATTTCCCCGCCTTCTAGTGCTTTCAGGTGGCAGTCGGAATAACTAGCGCTATTACTTTTTACTGAGCACATTTATTATGTTCGCTAATTAATTCGTTTTCTTTATGTTGTTTGCTGTTCCGGCGCTCGACCGAACCGTGCATTGGGCGCACGCTGCTTGTCGTGACCTCATTAAGACGCATTACTACCGGAAACAGGCGAATAAAAACACCAAATCAAGTGCATTACCACGCAACAATCACCGGAGATGGAAACATAAATTAATAAAGTTGCAATACAACAAAAAAGTTCTGCAGTGGAAAAAAAAGTTGAGGAAGAAGTTTAGCGGTGATTTAAAAATGCTTCTGCAGTTTGCAGTAAAATGTGTTTGTAAGTAATCCATCTGGTACCGTCATGTTTCATTTGAGACACCGTCACGCTATTTTATTGGATGAACTAGAAGTTGAACTAATTTCACTCAAACAGCTGTATAGCAGCAGTAATTCTTCATTCCTTAAACATTTTTTGTTACAACGTAAAACAAATTGATTCATTTATTTTCTACCCTGTAGCCTGTAAAACTAATTATGCTTCATGTAGACTTATTGTAGTAGGCATGCAAATTATGAAAAAGAAATGAAATTCTCCGAGTTGGATAGAAGATTTATGAAACATGACATTTATGATATTTTATTATCATTTTTATGACATGTTTCTGCTGATTGCTCGCTTGAGGCACAAAAAAACGGTACCGAGGCATAAAATAAACGTTCCTTTATTGTGGAGAAGAAAAAATATATCCTTAACGGAAAATATTCCGACTTGTATTCGCAGATATTCAGATTCCTGATTTCGTTTTGAGATTATGGCGTTGTTGCTGTGCCCGTTCGGTAGCGAAAATTGTGCGTTCGGTGTGAAACACCAGAGTTGGGGCTTTGGGGGCTGGTGGCGGTGGAAACTGGAGAGTTACGATGCGGGCGATACGGGCCAAGGGATGGTGGGTGGTAGCGGCTAACGTTAGAAAATCAGATCATATTTATTGCGTCGGGGTGTAACCTGCAACGCCGCAAACTCGTAAAAAAGCAACACGAGGCGATAAAAATACAAGAATAACGAAGCAACCCCAGAAAACGCAACAAATTTATCGAAAGCTCCGAACACAAAAAAAAAACGCACCAGAAGGAAAAGTTTGAAAATCGAATTTATGATTGCAATGATTGGCTTTATTATCCCCCTAAACAATGTCCAAAAACATGCTGCATTTTTCATCGCGTGGCGCTTTAATTCCCAATACGCGACATATAACATTAATAAAATTCAGGTGCTCCTTGTGTGTGGGTGTTTCAATTCCACGTGCCCTCGTCTCCAGTCGCCTTCCATTTGCCAACCCCCGTGCTTGTCTTTCTCAATTCGTTGCGAAACTTTTCCCTCTTGCCCTCGGCCTGGGCGGCGCGTCGTAACTTTTATTACGACTGCGGCATTTACAATTTGCAGTGACGTCAATTTTCCCCCCGCTTTTCATCCACGCGACGAACTTCTTGCACTTTGCCGAAAACACACACATAAAGCGTACAATATTAAAGTCAAACCACGAGAACCACCGTGCCAAAATCAACGATGATAATAAAATATTAAAAAGTCACCAAAACTTCCACCTCCACCTCCACCTCACAACAAGCGCCAAGGTGAAAAGTTCTCGACGTGTGTGACTTGGATTGCCAAGTTTCCCCGCATCGAAATGTTTTATGATTTTCATTGGCTTTCATTAGGCGTGGTTTGATTCAATCATCGCCGCCATTCGACTTTTATTGAAGATAATCGAATACAAAGAAAAGTTTTGGGGGGGGAAATTTAAATCTCAACTCCAGCAAATCAAATCGATACAAGCAGCGAAAAAAAATCCGAAACGGAAAGACATTAAATATTCATTAACATCGCTTAGGTCGGGCGAAAAGTTTGCGCAAACTTTTTCAACTCCCTCGGAATTTTATTCCTTCACATTTTCCCCATTCTACACAAAAATAATGCTTTACTTCTTATTTTACAAATAATGTTAGTTTTTTAGTTTTAAATTCCCGTTACTTACAAACAGGACGCCTTTTCGAAATTTTATGAATGTTTTATAGAAGTTTTATGCCAACAGGAGGATTTATTATACCCTGTAGAAACCACAAATCTCCTTTACGACCCCTCGCGCATACGCGACGCGATCAGAAATAAATCCTTTTTGTATTACATGTTCGGGCTCATATTCCCACACAGAATTCATCCTTATTTGGGCCAAACTAGTTAGTTTAGTGTCACGTTCTAATTAAATTCGTGCGTTTCGCGCGCTGAAACTGAGCAAATGCAAAAAAAAAACTGTGACGACGTTAAATACACAATGGAAGCGTTAAATTTGCGCAATTGCATTGCGTGCGCGCAGAGCGCAAAGAAAACAAGCGCCGCGCGACGCGCGCTCGCGAAAAACGTAACGAGTTAATTAATTTAACTCGGGTGGTAATTAAAAAAGCACACACGCCGCGGTTAGCACGAAACCCGAGCAGCAATAAAAATGTGAGAACGGCGACATTTGATATACGTACGAGCACATATTGCGTGTGCTCGCACAAAAATGTTGGCGAAAAAAATAACGAACGTGTTAAGGACGAATTAGGGGAACAAAAAGTGTCTCAATCTCGGCGTGAATATGTGACCGCGAGTCTAGAAAAATGTAAGCAAAGTGTTTTTTTTTTCTCTTGCACAAAGTTTCAAATGGAGAAACACATGCTTCGCCCGGCGCCTCCACCAACATTTTCATTTTACGGACGTGTTTTTGATGATACATTCGTTGATTAACGTAATGAATTTGTTAACATTTTCTTTATAAAATAGTATTGCTGGAAAGAGCATGAAATTTGCCAAAATTTCACGTGAAACCTTATTTCACAATTATGAAATTAGCATCGTTGGAAAGAGCGTGAAATTTCCTTTAATTTGATATATCACA
>JARJDQ010021431.1:0-14964 GCA_030264215.1 Geostiba sp. GC000077
TCGAATACTTTTGCAGTCAGTTTTCTTTTAAATAGCATTTAACCCGAACACTATAAAACTTTGAATAGAATTAATTCAAAATTAATTTAAGTCAAACTTTACAAAAATATTAATAATTTTGGTTAGATGCTATTTAAGAGAAAACTTTGCAGATGTGTTCGATGTTTACAACAGCTGCTGTGCAACAAAACAGACTTTTGTTATTATGCATATTTGTAACCCAAAAATCGCGACTGTGTGACCAAACAAAGAGAGTTGGAATATTTTTGTATTAAGATTAGCTACTCAGAATTAAAATAAATCGCGTCACGTGCAGATTATCCGCCAATTCATTTACTCTCTGTATATGGAATGAGAACTATACCTACTTTCAACCTATAGCTTAATTAACATAAGTTTGGTTACAGCTTGAAAGGAGTACTTTTTCAGTTTTGAATATTTGTTTCACCCCCGCCCCAGTGCACCTTCGCTTTCGATTACGAATAAAACAGTCGAGACGGTAGAAAAAAGACGTGTTTTTGCACGTTGATAGCATCACTCGTCGTAGTACCTATGCGCTGTCCTCGGTATCGAGTTGGCCTCGTTCTGCGTAACGCCGTTTTTTTCTCCCTCTCCGAGTGCGTCCGCTTTTTCACGGTCTCTCTCGTCGGCGGCGGCGATGCCATCGTCGTCGAAAAGCGTACGTTCGGTGCGTTTTCGCCCTCGAAACAGTTTTCACCCTAATTTCACATACACGCCCGGCGTACAAATATCGAGGGCTGACGCGGTATCCACGTGTCGCTTTTATTAAAATGTAAATTACCGACGACTACCGAACGACAACCCTTTTCCCAGCCCTGAGCTGAAAGCGTTGCGCACGTCAATGTGGTGGAACAAAGGGTAGCAGTGCGTAATTTTCGACAGTATACAAACAATAGTTTTAGCAGTCATTAAGTGTTTAAAGGTTTAAACGAATTCCCTTTGATTATTCGTCTATTTGCCCGCTAAATGAGTGTAGGTAAGTAAGTGACCAAAAAAAAAAGTCCTTGGAATATTTTCAATTTTCTACTGGCTCAGGTTCCCTCCTCAGGTCTTATTGTTGATCACAGCGGATGGCGACGACTTGGCGGATGGCGGCGGCGTGCCACGGATGTGTTGGTGTGTGTCAATTTGCAGCGTGCGGCCGCGTGGCGTGTGAATATTGCACAACTGGGAAATTCGCTAGATGGGATTTTTCCGTGTGTCGCGCAATTTGCGCCGCGTCTTCCCACACGCATCCGCGCCGCTCTCCTGACTCTCCTACGTATTTTCCTTCTTTCGGGTGCTGCGCGCGTGCCTGCGACCTTATGGAGTTATTGCGGGAAAAGGGGATATCGGTGTGGTGTGCGCGCTCCGCACGGATCGAACGAGAAGCGCTTTTCCATAATTCGTTCGACGCCGCCTTCGACGTCGACGCTCTCTCCACTCGGTGGGCCTGACGTCATTGAGTTCGCCGACGTCGCGCCTCCGCATTCAATGCTTTTTTCCCCCCACGCGATGGAATGGCGAGGATCACACGCAAAAGTTTGTGGATTGCGCTCTCCCCCCTCACGCACCGAGTCGAAGGACGCGCCAGTGGACTAACAAACGCTCACGCACAAAAAGTGGTAAATGCTTTAATTAAAACGATGCTTTGATTAAAATTTCCTTCTATTTCACCGTTCCACGTCAAAATGGTATATTATTACTAATGCTTTTCATTAATTGATTTTGTGTTGATAGGTTTTGATTTACAGTTAATAATCTGGACATAAATATCTTCCGACAATCAGGCAGGCGCACATTAATTACACTATTAACACCAACACCCAACACCAAGCATCTTTGAACTCTCTGGCGATGGAAACGAGTATCCGAAGAGGCACTGCCAAAGTTGTATTACTACAATCGCAGATAATCGCGCAGCGCGACGATAAATTATACATCCGCGTATAAATATTTATCGAATTTCTGTCTGCGTTATTGATTTCGCTGTGCGTGTTGCAGTGATTCACGGCGTCTTGATGAATACAATTTGGGCACTGCCCGGCTGGCAAGCGTGACCATATGTCCATATTTTGTGTTGGGTTTCAGTGTCAATAGCTGGGCACCCATCTGTTTGATATCACTCAGCGCCCTCTAAAAACCAATAGCGTACACGCTCGTGATTATCTAAAGTCCACAGGCCGTGAATCTATTACCGGCACATTTGAATTGCTTCGCAAGAGATACAGGGACGACGGTCCCGATCGAATGTGCATGCATGTATATTACATCAATTGCAATGAACCAGAGGCTGGATTGGAGGATGCGAAACAGGTTCCGTGGTTCCGTCATGTCCAGCAGACATGCAATGGCCGCCATTGCGAATTGCATA
Organism: Geostiba sp. GC000077; assembly: GCA_030264215.1. Classification (NCBI taxonomy): domain Eukaryota; kingdom Metazoa; phylum Arthropoda; class Insecta; order Coleoptera; family Staphylinidae; genus Geostiba; species Geostiba sp. GC000077. The sequence continues at coordinate 2,375 of JARJDQ010021431.1, forward strand.
TTAACTCGCAACGCTATCATAAGCTGATATTGCACATTTGCTACTGATAATTACGCATGGGACCGAAGCGCACAGGCTTTGCATCCTCCATCCTTCGGCCAAGGCAATGCACTCCCAGCGATACCATAGCTATAGGTGCTACGACCCTTCGTCGTGTATGTGACATTCGACGTGTCGGTGTATTTGGAATTATTGAAATTTAATGTCCTCTGTTCCCAACGAATTGATATTGCATTGAAGACATACCTATGTCTATAGGATGTTAATAAAATACTTTACACAGCTAGGTGAAAGATAGGGGAGATCAAAAGAAGAAGAAATCCCAAATATTCTAAGGACCAATACTCAATGGCTCTCGAGATATATCAATTTGACATTTTATATCTTTTTCAAACGTGAAATTGATTAATGAAAGAAAATGTTAAAGTGTTATCTCTCGAGAACGATTGAGTATTGGACCTTCTTGTAATTGTACTTTTCTTCTTGTTTTGATCTCCCCTATACACCTTGCTATGTAAAGTTATTTTACTAACACCCTGTATGTTTGAGGAATGCTAAGGTAAACTAATATTTCGATTATTTTATAAGATTTAAATATGTATGTATTAGTTTTAAAGCTTTTACTATGTTATTGTCAGTTAGCAAGCAGTATACCTACTAATATGAAGGATCTCAAACCTGCTGTTCGGAATGAAGTGAAGAATTTTTCGAGAAAGTTTCCTCTTGAATATGTTTTATTATTACCAGTTATGAGTTACATTGGGCGCTACGCTGGAGAAAAGAGACAGACAAAGCGCATTTAGTTTACTGTTGCAATCAAGTTGTGCTACCGCATTCAAATGAAATCTCATCATCACAAGTTTATCGTCATTCCTAAAGGAAATTGAGAAATGTACGTAGGTGTCAGGAATATTATAAATCTTCCAATTAAATATTATGCATGGGAAAATTACTTAATTTAGTGCAGACGGGTAGGGTGAGTATGCAGATTGAACGATGTCCTCTGTTCTCTGCACAAACACAAAGCGGTTGTTGCATTTTGATGATAACATTAAGTTACCGTGCGTCCACCGTGCGTGGGCGTTTCTGGGTGCACCGTTTATTAAGTGATTGCTGTGTGTCATACATGTGCTCGCCGTCGGTCGTGGTCGCGGGTCGCGCTGGTCTTGGATGTGCTGGAGAAAATCGTCGAGAGTCGTCGAGTGCATGTGTCACATGGCCATGATCCCAAAACGATGGAATGCAGCCATTGCCTAGACGTCAGTCGACCCAGCCGACCACGACAATTCATACGAAACAGCTCTTTCGCTTCGAGCAACGCCATCATCGCATATGAGATGCTCAGAGCTAACTGGTGAAGAAATCGTCAATGTGGCTCTTTTAGACAAGATTAGAAAATGTTAAACTGTTAGTTAAATATTCTCAAATGTCTTCATGGCGTCGCATAACGTTTCATTGCGTTACAAGGCATTAATAGTTGAAAACCACTCGAGTGTTTTAATCAATGTCTCTCTCTATGTCTCCTAATAAAATGTCGAAATCAAAATGTGTTTTTGTCTAATGAAGTTGGTCGGGTTGTCGCAACAAGGAAAAATATTTGGCGTCGCATGCGTCACCGGAACGTCGCACCGCCAGCTGCCTGGCGGCTGACGAGCAGATGATTTAGGGGTGCCCACCCCACACAAGCACAGATGACGGGATGGCAGCGTGCGGCTCCGCTTCTTCAGCCCCGGCGTCATCAACGCCCGTGTGCGCGGCCGCAAACAATGGAGGGATATCCGCCACTCATCAACATGTTAACTCCTTTTCTCGCTTTCTCATTCATTCATCCGTTCGGTTCATTCATTCGCCCGCTCGCCTCTCCCCGAACAATGCATGCACACAGTGCCCCTGCGTCCTGTAGTAGTGCCGAGTACCGAATGTTGAGGTGCGTAGTGGAAATATTCGTGTCGAAGGGTCGCCGCGTCGTTTTCTAATGAAAATTAATCGCACCGCATTTGAGCATTAATAACGCACGAGGGCGCTACCTATCGGCGACTAGAGGAAGCTCGGAACACATTATAATGATTTTGAAGTGCGCTGAAGAGTTTCAAGACCATTCAAGGACCTAGGACGGATTGTTGTTGATCTTATTCCAGCATATCAGACAAAGTTAAGCGCCATTAGACATTCGAATGTATTTGCGGATGGGTGTGTATGAAGTGAATGGTGTTATGTGGTACAATAAAACGCAATAAAAACATCGGCATCATCTCCTTCTGCGTCAACGCCACACCGCACCACAACGGCGCCGACGTCGCCGCCGCCGGTCTCGACAGTTGTTTGGAAATAGTTTTCCGTTGCGAGAGTCGACGGCGTCGAGGCGCGTCACGTGACCTTTAATTAGCCGGTGAGTAGGAGCGCGAGGGCGGGCTTGGGTTGCAGGTCACGCCAACCCTCCGGGACATCCCGAAACTCACTCCCGCCGCCGCTGTGTGTGTGTGTGTGTGCGCAAAGGCTGATGCGGCAGGCAAAAGCGGTAGCAGCGGTGGGACCGGCACAAACTCTCCGAACTTCGTCCCTGATCGATACCGCTGCCGCCGTTCTCCACCGGCGCTGACTCCGCATTGCTCTCTCGAAACTTGTGTGCGGATATCAAGATCAGTGCGGAGATTGGACCCCGCAGACGTGGGATTGATAATGTGTAACCCGATGGCATTCCAAACAAACTTGTGCGCTTCCTTTTTGCATCCCACTTCGCCTCCACCCAATTGTCTCTCGGCCTCCACGCGCGTCGTGCGTCCTTCGGTCTTCAACATATAGAATGACGTGGTGGAGGAGAAAGCTGTGCTTTGCAGTATAGCTGAAAGATCATTAAAAATTTATATTGACGTGTCCTACATTTATTCCTGTAATTTTCCTTTATGGTGAAAGAATTAGGATGCTTGGTGGATGCGCCGGGATAGTAGGTTGTTAAGCGGACTTGCGGACCTAGTCAGTTAGTGGCATCCTTTCCAGTTTATAGCTTCAACGCTTCAAGGCTACATTCTCCTATATATTACGATTATTATACATTTGTGGTAATTGGATTTAAATTAGGTAATTCGCATGCAGAATTCGCCTGATGCATAATTCCAAACGAGCTGTTAATATATTAGTGCAAGAATGATGACCAATATATACATATTATGTATAATATACATTCAGTTAACACTCGGTTCACGCCTACGATACATTTTCATAAGGTAATAATTGTTAAATGATCATTGAAAATTGCTTTATTAAGCAATTGGAGTTTATTTTTATTAAAGAAAACTCTGTATATTAGTTTAGAGTTCCAAGCTGCCAGATCAGTATGAACCTTATGAGTGCAATTCAACATTGTACATACGTGCAACATTGCGCGATCGAATGGAAAATTTGTTGCAGAACGGATCATCGCAAACGCATCCAATGCACGGCACACAGCGGCCATGCAAACAAAATACACACGGTCGAACGTAATAATTTCGTAATGCGGAAGCAAACGCATACACATGTGATCGGTGTGTCCAGCGCTGCCGCCGCCGTCGGCCTTCGGCAGAGGCGCAGCGAGGCCAGGGGCATGGGCTTGGTTCGGCGGCTGGAATTGCATCGTCAGCCGATGCGAACGTGGAAACTGGAAATTATAGATTCGTGATGTCATCCGCAGGTCGCGTAATCAGATCGTGCCAATTAAGCCAGTTAATATTCACATTTGAGCGGAGCGCACCGAGTGGACCGTGAGGACCACGCTCTGGCATCATTGTTTGCTAACAAAATGGATTTCTGCCCACAGGGTCCGCCATGCCAGTAATTGAAAAAAAAAAGCGCAATATTGGCACAAAAAGGCAACTCGCTTTATACATCTCCACTTTAAATTCAACTTCCATGAAGTGATAGCGTCAAGCAAATGGAAGCGCATCACACCATGAGACCATAATATGCAAGACGTATATCGTCAGTGGCGGGTTCAATGATTTCCATGCTCGGAACCAGTTCGCGGCGGGCGTTAGATAAGTAAAACAAAGATAAAGACGTAGGCGCCCAACGCGCGCGCCAAGGACCATAACATTTCACCGCGTTTCCACGTACCGTCAAAGACGCAAAGCAAGATACCCAACCATGGGTCCATGTGGGTACCTGATTAACATATACAGCGTAGTTATGAGCTGGGCATACCTTGAATGAGTTACCTGATGCCGAGAGGAATCTTATATCGTTTAGGCAACTAAAGCTCAACGCTCAACGTTATTTTCATTTTTCTGATTTATTTGCTTGTGCTTCCAACCAAGTTCCTTTGTGGCCTCAGATGCCGGCCCGTTCGGCCTAGGAGGATAGTTTGATATTTATATTAGTAGTGGGTGCGCGGCACAGGCTGCAAACGAAAATAAAGCGCTTATTTTTGGCAACTTGTATAGTTGGCTGCATTTCACTAGCATCGAGCAACGTCGAACGTGATGTGTATTTAGTTAGCACTTTGGGCCATTCTTTATTCATTCCGAAACTATTAAAATTATAAATATCACGCGTGTTAGCCTCATGCCCCATGGTTCTATTGTTCGACACCTACACACAATGACCAAACAAGACAAGTCCATGACGTTTGAAACTTAAACGTGATTCTGCCCATTTTAATATCGCAAATAACTGTGGTTGCAGTCGCACATGTAAATACAAAACGGTTGAAAGCGGCCACCGCAATTATTGCGCCTGCCTGCCACTTTCTTCTCCATCTCCTTCTCGCACTCGAAAGCACACCCAGGCTATTGTTGTGCGTCGTTGTTTTCGGTTGCAGTGCGCTGTCGTTTAGTTCGTTCACAATTCAGCTAGACGCTGGCAGGCTTTTGCGCGTTGCAGCCGCAGTTTTATGCTCTGCTCTCTTGTTGCAGTTGGATTTTGCGTTGTTCGGCTTCGTGCGCGTTGTGCCGTTTTCACATTTCCGTGTACGTATACACGTCGCACCGACACACGGCCGCACGTGCAAACTGCATTATTCCGACACCGCGCACTGCACAGAATGCCGAATGCTCTCTCGTGTTGTTTTCGCATCGCCCTGGCAGTAGAATACATGTATTCCAATGCGGCGGTTATTGAACCTAGCCGATTTATTATTTCATAACGCATCCGCGGTTTATAAACGCGCTGCCTGGCGTTGGAGTCGTTGGAGATATGCGCTCCCTACATCATTGTCCATCCATTCTGGTTGCGCAAAAATCCAGCGCACCAAAATTGATTACGGTTTAATTGAAGTGTTGCAGTTCAGCACCAAGCAATTGGCCAAGCCATCATATCTACTCCCATTTAATCGGATAGCGGTTTTTTTCCAGGTGTATCCTCTTACTATAGTTGGTTAGCAAAATTCTGAGGACAGTTGGTATACTTGTCTCTCAACTTGTTTCTGATAATTTGTCGCCGCGTTAATCATCAGTGCGCATAAGTCATCCAGAGAGCGAATCCATACAGCGCTGGGTGCGCCACGATGAGACATCGGGATTGTAACCCTAATGGGCGAAGCACTAGCAAAACTGACTTATCAATAGTTAAAATCTTAATATAGTTTTACAAGTGAATGTGTAGTTGGTGCGGTGTACGAGGAGCGCTAGTTGACTACAGCTGGAATGGTGATGGTGGTTGGTGGTGGTGGTGGTGGCGGCGTGGGGCCCGGCCCGAAGTTGGGTACGCCGCCGCTCCGCCAACTCCGCTCCGATGCCAGCCATGCACGCTGCTGTATAACCGAAAGTTATTCCAGTAATGTACTCCTTCCATTAAGCTTAACCCCGACATCGTAAACTCTCCCTCCCCCGGTTCGCTACCCCGACCTCCCGCGTCGAACAACCGTTCCAGTGCTAAACGGAGCAAAGCTGCAAACCATCCCCCCACCACTTCTTGCCTCCTTCATCGTCCTACTACTCCTCCTCAGCAACGCTCGAAATGCATTTAACACAACGAAACACCGTGCAAAGAGTTGTGCTAGAATACAGTTCACGAGGTATACTGAGGGTTTTGATCGAGATAGCCTAAAAAATATGCGAAGCCTTGTGAGAACACTGCGCTAGAAGGATGGTTTCAGGAATGTTTGTCTACAACAGGTAGGAGGGCATATGGATTGTACTCTTGTGTGACGTTCGACCCCCTGAATTATGGTGGTACTGTGAATTGACATACTGTATTTGTGAATTGCCTCTGCTTTACTTTGCTCAAGGCCTGGATAACTCCCACACCAACAGCTCGGTCTCGTACCGAACACACAGAAGCAGGACATCCATACAAAGCTCACCCTTGGCGTATGGGGCCCGAACAGACCCACGGAGGCCGCCACTTCGCCACACAGCCATCAGTGGTTGGTAAGGTCTTCCACGCCATGCTACCACTCTCCCAGGAGCAGCGTGCACAACTATATCCGCGTCTCCCCAATGTAACCTCTTTGGGATAAGACAAAGCAACTTATGGATGCGCACAATGCACGATTGTGTGTTGGGTCCTTACGATATTGCTATTACTATACTCTTATGAGCTTTCGTCCGACCAATGCAGTGGAAATATGCACACTTGCACGCTGTATATTTGTATATCAACCATGAAGAAGAGAAGGGCTTTTGTTCAATAGCCCCATGCGCAGGAAGTAGGAGCAGCACAAGTTCCTGGTTGCATCGTGCTATTGTTCTTTCGCAGTTCTGCGCAACTGCAATTAAATCCGATATACGGGGAAAAGGGAAACATCGACATCAGGTTGCGCGCTATCATGCAACGGATACGTTTGGGCATTTGATATGTGTAGGTGAGAATCATTTGGCTAACTCTGTTGAGTTTTCGCACGCTACAAATGAGCACGCGGTGAAATGAACGCCCTAAAATGCTAAATAATAAATTAGTGCGCACAATATTCGGAAAATCGGAAGGCAATTTATCTGTGATGCGTGGAGCGTTCGATATTTATAATGGGTTGTGCGTACAGTAACTATATTTCGATATTTATTAACACATAGCGATTCCTAGAAGCTAACCTCACACTAGTACAAGATTAATAACACACGTTAAATCGAATCTACCTAGGAATGTTGCAAAATTAGACAATTGGATTGTTTGAACGCCCAGTATGCAATATGCAAAGATTATTCACATAATATGATACACTATGTAGTGTATTTATTATAAATGCGCACACGGTCCTGATAATTGGTTTCGCCTGTATGCGTGACCGGGGGCCGTATGGACAGCGCAACCCCCCGGCGAACGGCGGCACAATACACGGCTGCAGGGCTCTTTGTGGATGCGGTGAGATACCGGCCAGGATAGCGAGCGGCCGGGCGGGCGGCTGAGCAGTGGAAGGGATGTGTGACCGAGTGTCCACACGCTCTCTGGACTACCCCATATTGATTAAATGTCATCCGGCTCTTCACGCCCGATTTACCATCCACTCACTCGCCGCGCACACAAGCGCACCTATGTGTCCCGCACGCATCCAGCACACAAAGGCTCCTCCACCTTAGCGTACAAATGCACACACACAAAACGGACAGCGATCGCATAGCCGATGATAGAACGATAGTTGAAATGTTTGGAATGCTAATGCTTGCCACCGCGCCAATACTCCCAAATAATGATATTTCGCCTGACGTTTCGTATAAAATATCCTCGGTTAGCCGAAAAACCTCTGCAATTTGCACCACTGTCATATGGATCCGGATTTGTTTGGACGCCAGCGCAGCGTGTCAGGATGCGTGAATTTAAATAGGACGTGCCACCTTCTCCGGTTGCATGCGACACACGCGCCCGTCACTGAAGCATCCCTGTAATTTGAAAATGCTAATCAATCATGCTGTCACCGCTGGGCTTGAATTTATTAGCGCGCGGATGCTGCCGCGCCGCGCACTCTTCTTCTTTGCTCACACCTTTCGCCTCGTCCCGCAATCCAGCATGCTAGCCTGTATTAAGCGACTTTTAAGGACTCATCTACTTCGGATAGCGCTGTGCCCATCACATCTCAATTATGCATTCATCATTATCGCATTAACACTTATTCTCTATTAAAATATTAAGCTTCCTGACTTCTTCATTTCTGATTAAATTCTCAAAGGTGTGCTGCGCCAGTCAAGCATTTAAAACTGGCGCATTAATATACTTAGTAATTACGTTAATACATTGAGAAAGATGGAAAGAGTGCCCGCACGAATATGCACGCAGATAATTTGCCTAATTGCTTTCAGAGCTCGTAAACGTTTACTGGAAGACTGGTGACTTTTCCTTCCAACGTCATTCCTCATTCGGTTGATATATCTTTACACTACGCAATCATAAAACCATAATCCAGGACACAAGAAATAACCTAATGCATATTAATTTAAGGGCAATGTTTTGACTTTCGGCAAAAGTGTTTGCAAACATGTGCCTGGTTGAAGGATGTATGTGTGTTTCTTTTGCTGTTTGGTCCTGCACGTACGGGAGGACATGCATGTCAGCACAGGTCGGACTGACGGGGGGCCCAGTAAAAGCTCTTCGCGTTATGCAAATGTAATAAGCGTAAAAGCCACGGCTTAATCTGGCAATCAGGACATGATTTGAATAAAGTATTTCGGTTAGCCACACGATACGTTAATACATTTTATATTGCGCGCACAATATGCCTTTGGGAATTCATTCAGAGTATTCAGACACCCCTTTGTTAATCTTACACACTTGGAAAACACACTAAAAAATGTGTCTTAAAATTTACTTTGATTTGCTCTTCAGCATGTGCACCACCAACGCTAATCAAATAAATAATAAACTTTATGGTTTCCTGGACGCGGTTGAACGCATAGACAACTAGTCAATTCCGAAACAGTGGCGTGAGAAAAGTTGATAAAATTATTTGTGAAGAAAACCAACCATAACCCATAAGCTATAACCGTTCTATAACGTCGATAGCTGGACGAATGCATGTGTCGCACTTTATTGAACTTTCACAAGAAACGCACACATACACACATAGGATGTGTGCCGCCGCCGCCGCCACCGCCGGGCTATTCGCGCCTGAAGTCGCAACTTGGCAGCGCTAATAACACAGTTTCGATTTCCTTTGTCTGCGCCTAACGTCTCTCCAGGCGAGCTAGCGCGCTCGAAAATGTTGCTACCGCAATTATTACATCGATATCAAAACGCGCTAAAAATACATGCCATGCGCTTTTTCAAACCAGCGGCGACGTCGACGACGACGTACCTGCCGCCATCGCCGACGCGTGCTCTTTTTTGAGTGTTTTACTCGTTCGCCTAGCGAGGCGGGAACGTCTTGGCATCGATTTTCCACCGGAAATAATATTTGTATTCATCGTATATAACATTCGCGTGATACCCTCATACATACGTAGCTATTTTTCGTCTTTTTGCGTCTCTTTTCACGGCATTTTTTTTTTCTCGCCGTCGTTGGACTCTTTCGGCCAAGTTTTCCTTCGAGCGACCTTTCAAACTGGGCGCAACATACTTTCCTTTGAAAGTCGACGTCCTCGAACTCCTCGGGAACTTCTAGCGGGCACGAATTTTTTTTGTGACATGAATACAGAGGAAACACTTTGATTTCTCATTTTGCGTGCTGCTTTGGCGACAAAAAGTGAAAAAGTAAAGAGTTAGGTACCTCTTTGGCCAAAAGAAGATTGGTCATAGTTATAGTTGATCGATTTCATAATCGAAGAAGTGTTGATGTTTTGGTATCATGGTAACGATGCAAGGATTTTACCTGGTTAATATTTAATGCGTATGTATACAACGGCGAATAACTACATAGCATTTTATATGTCCATTTCGAAAGATTTATGTCGACTTGCGGGCATTTTTCAAATCGAAAGCAATTTAATTTTCTTTGTTTGCAGTTGTTACGGTTGTAACTAATAACTGCGAAGGTCACAGAAGATTAAAATATAAGTAAAGTTATATAAAATTCATCACAACATAAATGATGTTGCTCTTGTAGTATCTTGGATAAAAAACACGTGTGCGTCATTCCAGCAAATTACCCTAAAAATTATGTCACAAGTTACCAAAACTAACGATTGTCTTACAAAAAAAACGCAATTTCATTAAATTGCGCGGCGTAGTTAAATTTGAAAGACTTATAACGAACATCTTATTCGCATATAGAATTAAGCGATTCTAATAATTGTTGCTAGGGACCTGTGAGGAGCAGTCCTCACCGGATCGACCTTGAAAACACTTCGATATATGTCCATTACATGTACTCGTACGTTACATATGTCACGTTCCTTAGACAACTGCCGGCAGGGACAAACAGCTTCAACTTAAACGCAACCAGTTAAGTTCATACATACACACATATATTAAAATAAACGTTAAAGACCGCAAAACTCCCAGGATCGGGGATTGGCGATGCCAAAAAAACCTGAATGAAAAAGTTGCCGGAGTCTAGACTCTTCATGGACGCTTCTAGAATTCTTGCAGAATGCAGAAATGAAGCGTGCACTCACACCGGAGGGTGGCTCTATCGTCCTCAAAGCTGTGTGTTTGTGAAAGATTAACGCGACTGCTTCTTGCGCGCCAGGAGTATCGTTGTCGGCGACGATGGAAATGCGTTGACCAAGTACGCTTTCCAAGTTGGGGACGAATGCCACGGCGGCAAAACGCCGATGGGCACTTGTTCGGTCTCTCCGGTCGATAAGACCGTACGCGCCTGGGTGTTTGTTGATTGTTGCCGCGCTGGTGAATTTTAAAATGCCCTGCAAAATTATTACTTACTTGGGTGCGCGCGGTGCGCAGGACTCACCGCCCGCGCAGCTCATTAAAATAATCAAATATGTACGATCGCGTGCCAGTGTCGCGTAGGCAAAGGTAATTTTATTTCTCAGTCTCGCGACAACGTCAGATTGCTTTTTTTCTGCGAGTCCCCCCCGCCCCCGCTTTTTCCATTCAATTTATGCGCTTGCCACGAATTTAGTTTTGCAAAAACAATCACACTCCTAATTATACCAAGTAAACTAAATACTGCGCAAGCGAACCAATGGTCAACGCATTCGACCCGCCGGGCCGGCGAATGGGCGACAATGGCGATAAAAGCCCCGGGGTCGCCACTTTGCCCCCCGATTTGCCCCCGGTGGTGGTGCGATGCAGCACACATACAACTCTGCGCCGGCAGGGTGGGTGGGAGAAATGTCCGTGACACTTGGCACATTGTTTATGGCACCGCTGGTCAGTAATTACAACAATGTTACGTACCGCATTAATTATCCAAAGCCGAATCTATATGAACATGCGCAAGTAACTAAATATTTATAACTGTTACCCTCCTAGTTGGCGCCCTGCAATCGGTCGGCATTATAATGAAAAGTTAAAGGACTCACAACTTTGCCCCCTTGCTAATGTCCACGTCCTGTATATGTGCAGGCAACACGTCCGACATAATGGCAAGGAAAGCCCAATCGTAAAACAAATACGCTTCCGTAATATTTATGGCGTTTTTTGGGGGCGTTTCATGTTTAATTTACTCTCTTGCTTCTTGGTAATTAAAAGTCGCTGGGCGAGAATTCCTTGCGTTAACGCTCTCTATTATATCGCTTATAAATAATGTTAGAAACTTGCTGGAAGCTCGTCCTACACACGCGTCTCGAGGCCGAGGCGCAATTAATGAGCATCGAGGAGCACTAAATATACGTAAATAGTTAGTAAATATTCCTGCAATTACTTGGCCCGTAAACTGCATGTTTTTCCACATCTTTTCTCACTTCCAAAATAGCCAAACTTTCAATGCGGTAAAATAATTCGCGTCACGTTTGCCTTTCTTTTGATATTTAACGCTATTCTCTCCGCCTTTTTCTTCACGACTCAACTTGCCAGCGTACTGCATTAATTCACATTGCATAATTCCGTGGGCGAGCATTTCGATTGCATCAATCCGGGCAGGTGAAAGTAGCCATATAAACACACAATAAACACATCGACAAAATGCCAGGAACTTTTCGACAATGCGCACAGCTTCATTCTTCGTTGACGCGACAAACGCACATCAATAAAATAGGAAATGTTGTAATATGGCAAATTACCAACACTTGGCGGTGATTTGTAGAGTTTGCAATATATTATTACCGCCGGTGCCGCCATCGTGTCGCTCGTGAATGAATTAATTATTAGTGCAATGTGCAATTTCGGGAATTAGTTCGGACACAGGGAATTTGCCCAGGAGTTCGACGCACAATGCCCTCGGTGCTCCCAAGTGTCAAAGTAGCAACGCTTTGATGCCCTGACATGGGCTTTGTACACCAATTGCTTACGAATAGTGCTATGCATTAACCAGCCATAGTTTATAGCGATGCATTTCATCGGATCTCAATTGAATTAATCTGTAGGGAGATGCAAACAAAGGCGACACTCGTCACGTACAAATTCGACTATACTAGTGCTACCAACAAAGCACGTCCTACTTATTATATCAAATTTTGACCAAGTTCTTAGTCCCGTTATCTTCCCAATGCGATTCTGTAAACTTGCAATAATCCGCTATATATACTAAAAGCAAAGTGCCAAAAACACGCTCTACCCAAAAAGGTCACTTTTACGTGTCGCACATCGATGAGTCATATACCGTTGGAATCAGTGCAAATTTTGCA
>JARJDQ010021437.1:0-22824 GCA_030264215.1 Geostiba sp. GC000077
AAAAATGGAAAAATTACATAATTTTAATTGCCTTTTTAGCCTACTTCCCGCCTCCTAAGGGGGTGGAAGTGTAGTGCAAATTAAAGGGCGCTTCTTTGGCTATGCACTCTGCTAAAGAAACTTAAAATTGAAGCATGCGTTTAGGAAATCTATACGCTTTTCCAACGTGTGTTTTAGACATTGTGAAACATTGCTTAACTTTGAAAGCATATTTGGGGCTCTTGCCGCCCCCTGAGGAGGTGGCAATGGAGTGCAAATTAATGAGCGCCTCTTTGGCTACGCACACAGGTAAAGAAACTAAAAATTGAAGCACGCGTTTAGGAAATATGAACAATTTTCCAACGCATGTTTCGTGAAATTATGAAAGATTGCTTTACTTTGAAAGCATATTTGGGCACTTCCCGCCCCCCGAGGGGGTGGCAATGAAGTACAAAATAAAAGAGCGCCTGTAGCTTATGTACATAGCAAAATGAAGTGAAGATCGGTACATGCGTTTAGGAAATATGAAGCGCTCGATACTCATTCGCGCCTCGTCTGCCCACATAAGTTTCACGCACCTGATGCCCCATACAGCGGCTCGTCGAGATGCGATGCGGAGATAATTGTTCAGGTAAACGATGATCGCATTATATTTAATGACATATTTAGTCTAGCATGTAAACAGCGTTTCCACTCGGCATTTCGCTGCGCCTCGCTGCACTTGTTCGCTCGCTTAACTTGATTCTACAACAGACATCCACTGCAGTCACTAAACTATCGAACATTGTTCATGTGCTAGGCTTTCTTTTATGTTCTGCGCGAGTGCGTTGAGGATCTTAAAAACATAAAGCGACTTTGCATGGTCGGGTTTGTCGCGAATAATTTTGCTGGCCCGCAGTTGCACCGTCATGTAAAACAAGCGGACAAACGACGAAAAATGGTTTTCGATTGTAACATTTGCCAACATCAAGATAGATTTATTTATAAAGGACTAATTAATGCATTGTCGGCCTTTTATGCTTCCAGTTACGTGCATTGAACAAACGCCGGCGCGATCTTATCGATGCGCGAAGTTCTTTAGCCCCTGCATGTTGCGACCTGAAGGCGCTGAAAGAGAATACAACAAGATGTTTTATATTGAAGGCAACTTTCTACCTCCAAACACAATTTTCCCAAAAGACGCCAAAAGTAATGAAGCCAGTGAAATACGAATTCCATGCTCTTCTCTACAAAACTCTCGACTGTCTCAAAATCAGCTGGTACATCAAATTGAAATTTCTGGCGGACTAACCAGGACCAGGTTTTAAGATTCACCGTGGTTATCTCGCCACATTGTGTTTCTGTATTCCCGAGCATATGCCAGTTGAGTTTATTACCGACATGAGCTTAGAGCGTGCATGCTATGTAGTAATCTTCCGCGACGATCGTTTGTAGACACGGATGACTCGTACTTCTTCCGAGCGCTTTACTTTTATTCTTCACGTCCATCCTGGCCCGCCACTACATCGGTGTTTATCGCTGTTGTCAATCTATCACCAATTAATTCCGTGACAACTTTGATACATTGTTTAATAATACGTTTTTAAACGTTGTAATTGATTGAAATTAAGCCGCGCGCGTCAATTAATATTCGCCCGCGTGTTTCTCCGCCTGTCGTACACGATGCCTGTGTCCAACAGATCGAACAAAATCGATTGAATTGTTTTGTCCTCGAAATTCGTTTACAGAATGTTCTCCTGTCATATGTGACTTTCTGACTTTCGTCTTTTGTTGTTTTTTATATGTTTTTTATACAGAAACATGTCAAATTTGTTGATTTGTTGGTTTACTTTAATTTTGAGTATGCATTTGCTATTTTCTCGTTTCTCATTTTGTGCACATCTATTACGCAGGCTTTTCGCTATTCGGAACGCTGTCGTCCTGTCGTCGTTCTCGTCACCCATTCAGATCGTTTAAACACGTTTTGTCGACGATGTCGCGGCCGAAGCCGCAGAAGTCGGAGGGCATGAAGGCAAGTTGACTGGAACGTCAGCGACATTAGAATTAATCACTTTCTTAATGCGTGGCGCGTACCGCTTTGTGTGTCAAGCGTCTCCCATGCAGCGCACATTCGTCACATCTTTATAAGGAATAAACTGAAAAGTTTCAGTTTAAAACACTTTTGACGCGCGCCTGGTTTGAGCGAGAAGCTGAGGCCTTCCTAATCGTCTTTCATTTGCGTTGGAGCTACTCGGCATTCAGCGGAGGCACCGTTCATTTAGATATAATGGTATTTATTTATTCAGGAGAGCACTTTTCTCAAGCTGTGATGTTTATTTTGAGAAATGAATGACACACGCAATCGGAAAGATATAAAAAGACATCGAAAGCAAAAGCTTGGAGGAATGGGCGAGAGACGATGGCGATGGTCGGGAAAGAAAGAAATGAAGGGAAAAAATCAGGAATGCGGCTTTTTAATACGTTATCAATTTTACGACGATTGTTAATTGTATACGTTTTTTCATTTCGTCAATGACGGAACGTGACTAAGAACGTTACCAGGGACATATCGAAAGTTAGGTTACATTTGGTTACGAGTATGTTGAGGTGCAGGCCCAAAGGAGAGAGACTCTTGTGATTGATTTCAATGAAATTATTTCTCTGAATTAACTAATTTCAAAATTTAGATAATAACAAAACAGTAAAAAAAAACAACGTTTAATTTTCTGGCTTCATCTAGCATATCTTCTATGAGGAGCTCGAGCCGCTACTCTGCTACTCAGTCACCTTCGGCTATTGAAAGAAACAAAACTTACCTTCTCGGTTTAAATTTATAACGCCACAAGCGAGCATCTGTCGAGTGCCAGAAGTGGAAGACACATAATACTCGCGATAATACCTAAATGTATCACTAGCCATTGCACAAGTATCGCCACGGCTACCTTACGCTCCATGGAAATTATGAAATAAGACATGATTATTGATGGCGGCCATAAATCTCACGCTATCAACACCCGTCGACAGTTTCAATTACGATAAAAGAAGGCATTAGAGGCCCACTTTTTACTCTTCGTCCAACTCGCACGTCGCCAAAACAGTTACATTTCTATTTCGAAGCGATGCGATGTTGTGCCTTGTGCGTAAGGTTTTTCATCCAGTGTGGCTGGCGCAATAGCATTCAAGGGGGAAAAAAGAAACGCTCTTCATAGCGTGCGTATAAAGATAGCGCACACGTCAAGGAAACGAAAGAGAGTGGAAGTAACGCGACGGACTGTTAAAAATTTACGACGTCCTAATCTCGTTGCTATCTGAGACTGGAAACTCTTTCGGGCTTTCTAATTACGCACTCGAATATCCAGAATTAAACAAGGGCGCACTCGGGTGTACGCGAAACTAAAGATATGACATGGCTGTCGATGCGCTGCGGCTTGACACGAGAGAGAATGAAGCTGCTACATTTGAATAAACATGGTGGATGTTTGAGAGATACTTGTTAATTGATGAAAATGAAACCGACAAATAATGAAAACATTTTTTATTGTTTTACTGTATTATTGTGTACGCTAAGCTGCTAACAGTATCAACCGACCTCACAAGAATACAAAGTAGAAAATGGAAACTTAAAACCTTCACAAAGATCTGTAGATAACGATGTTTTGAATAACAATTAAGACAATTTAAAGCAAGAGAAAGCAAATAGATGCATATACTTAATATTAACTATTGCCACACATACAATTCAACTAGAACATTAAAGAATGAACACATTCTTTAAATAGAAGAATTGTAAACTTTTCCAATAGATATTTTCCTTTGCGGGCAAATCCATACGGTATATTCTTTTCAGAAATTAAACCAAACTTGTTGTGAAGCGATCGAAGGTTTCAAATAACTCACCACATTACAGACATTATAGATTAAAATATAGGAAGCAAAATAATTAAAAATAAAGATATTATTCACGTTCAGGCTTGTGGCATGTGCTGCACCTGCAACCCTAAAAATAAATTAATGTGTTTAATACGTTGGTCATTTTTGGTTCGGATAATCCTGTAGAATTCCAGATTGGTTCATGCTGGCTATAAAATTCCACCCGGATATGATGGCAAATCCACTTGGTCTCCGGCGCGGCGGCCGCAATCCCACAATCTACAAACGTTCCCTGAATGCGGCGCGGCCAGCTAGCCGACGATATAATAATGTTAAGCGGCTATAACTTCTTAATTGCGTCTATTAATTAGTGGGGCCGAATTTCGGACTTTGCGAAATGGAAATGTCCATCCGTCGGCCGCAGGGCACGAAGCAGCGACAAGTTAAGTGGTGTCGTTAAAGCGATCAACAGGACGAGCATAATCGAACCAATCAAAGTGTCCCAATTTATCAAGTATTATTAATTACCAATTAAATAATTGTTTAGTTAAAACTACGTCTTAGAAAATTCAATTAGAATAAAAAAATGATTTCTTAAATATTATTTCGAGAGAATATTTGCCTTTCCAAACTGCGAAGAACTATACTCTCCAATTTACCAAAATCTTGGGTGTGGACATTTTGGAGCAGGGTTTCAGTATAAGCAGATTCCAAATTTATAAACTCCACTGCACATAATATGATCCCTTGGGAGTTCCAGCGTTCTAAACAATACAGAGGAATTTCCGCAAATTTTGTTGAACGGATATACCGAAAATCCAAAACTTTAAATGTTTAAATCATAAATGTTTTGCTTGAAAGAACTTACAATCACATTTATTTTTTCGCATAAAACTTGATTAACTTTCAATCAAATCAATCAAAATATGTGATAAAAATAGAAAATGGCAATGAGCGAAATGAAGAAAAAAGGGTTGCCACCGACAAAAAAGCAAATGGCAATTGCCAATTGAAAAAGGATCAGCGCCCTCGGTCCTCGGCCCTTGGTCCGAATTCCGAAATGAAATTTTTATCAAATTATCAAAGCTTGTTTTTCAATGAAGCTCTGAATAGAAATATCGAATCGTATTTTTTCTGAGGCGCTTACTCGTTTGGTGATTCACACACCCTAAATATATATTAAAAAAAAAGCGAGCACTGCACACAGCCACAGATCCGCATGTATATATATAAAATCAATGCCGTTATTGGCATAGGGATTAAAACACCCTCGAGGACGCTGCGCAACCGGGCCAACAGCGACATGATGGTGATTTAATCTTGGAGGCTATTTTTTTTCGACTACACAGGGCATCAATTGAATTTTTGGTTGTAGCATCCTCCCGCTAGGTCACTTTAGGGAATCGGTATCAGGTATCATTAATAATAAATACCCAAAAGTGATGTACTATATTTTGATAAGTTGTCCATTATTTGCACATTTGCACCTCACTTCGATCGTTCGATCTATCCTCCATGTAATTTCAACATGAGGTATTACGTCTACTTATGCATGGAAATCTATTACTGAATACTTATTATCAGGACAAGCTTGGTCAATATGTCCAGGTTAAAACTCATGGATGTCTGTGTGTTTATTTTGAGCACAGCAACAAAGCACGCTCGAAATTGCAAACTGCAAACTGAATTAAAGCATTAAACCTTCCGCGGTTTTGGTTCCAACTGCAAATATCACGGTCGTACTAATCTAATTCGATGTTACGTGCCGCGCATTGCAACATGGGAATAACCAAACAAATGCACCCTTATGCACCCCCGCGGCCCCGCGCCGCCTGAGCGAATGCGTGCACGTTGGCTCCCATCGCGCTTGTTAATGTTTATGCTCCCGTTCAATTATTTTGCCGCACAGGGACGAATTTACAGCGTTCGCTTGTATAATTTCCGAGGTGCAATATTCGCCACATAACTTTGGCTCACTTTGATAAACAGCACATGTGCCCAGCGTTGGAGCAACAAAATGAAAGTTTAACAGCGAGCAGGCACTAGGCACTGACCGAGCAAAGTGCAGCAATTTTAATTATTGCAGTACATTAAGCGTGTAGGGGTTCAGGCATGGTTGGAGTCGCGTAGTTGCATTATTAGTTAATTAGATAATGTATGGATTGCAATGCAATACTGCTTGGCGTGTGTGGGGCAATTTAAGGCAATTTAGGGATGAGGACCTCCATGGTGATTGTGCGTCATTGTCATGTTGGCAGGCGGTTGGCGAACGTTGCCAGCTAGCAAATGACTAACGTTAATGCCAACAGTGCCGAACTGCCGATATAATCAAATTGGTTTGCCTCCTCTCTCCTCTGTGAGGATCCTGCGATTGCCCGGGTAGTGGATCCGGGTGAGACCTCTACGCGGTTTGCGAATGCAAACCGCCACAGTCGACAGCCGAAGCGACGACCCATGAGCAACATTGTGTAAATGATTGTTTTTCAATGTCATTATACCGGTCATTTAACGTTACCGTGATCTTTTTAGACCTCAATTCTTTTATACTTCTTAAAATGCAGCCCAAACCCAACACAAACAAATGACTCGTAGGTCGTAGGAAATGTCCTAGTAGTAGTGGATTCTCCAGAAATACTGACCTCTGGACCGTTATTCTTTTAATGTTTTTGTAACATGTAGTATTGAGGGACATGTGAGTAACCGATATCAATGTAATTACAAATCGAGCTCAGCTCTCGCTTATACCCAGAGTAGGGAGGGAACACTAGTTTTGGGACATTAGCACGCACGTGTGTGTTTCAAGCCCACATTGGTCGACCGCTGCTGGGATAAAGCATTACGTGATGAGGAACAATTATGAGTGCGATCATTTTTGCTTAGCTCGCACTTCGCCTAGGAACCGGGGTAGCAAAATTGAGAGCATTTGTACATAATGATATTGCTATATACTTCACCATTATTTTTAATAGTGTGCCCATCTCTCGGGTAGGTACTCATTTATAGGTCCAATATAACATGATCTTTTTGCTAAGTCGAGTGTGAATTGTATTTCAGTTTGTTGCTTTATTTGCTTCGCAGGTTGTATTAGGGTGTGCTAGGGAGTGGATAGCTAATTTGAAGGGAGCAGTTCTCGCCTACATTCGACTAGCTCGAAATTAAGTTCCCAGATCGTTTTGCTACATACATTACGCTCTCGCATAGCTCTTCATTTTATGGAAGCTGCACATAAATCAGGATTTTTCGGATTCCTTCCGTTCCCTTCTCTCCTAACATCTTTCCCCTATCTCTCTTCTTCACACTAAGCTATGGAAAAAGTAGCACGTTGGCGTGTCTTGTCGATTCATCAATTTCAAGATGCACCTCGTGCACTCCCAATTTTTCCGGTTTCAGGTCGTTTAACTTCGCTTAGCATACATATCTCATTTTATTATGTCGCGCAGGTAGGGGGATTGGGGATGTTATTGTGCATTCCACAGTGAGCTGTCTCGCAGAAATGATGATTAAAAACCTCATTTATTACGGAAAACGCAGGAAGTGTTATTACGAGGGTTGCATGTTATTGCTGCGACCAGCGAGTTATATTAGGCTTACTCTGTGCAGGAGGTAGTACTCTGACATCCGAGATATGCGGTTGTGGAAGGTTGGCCGCACTAATGAGAGGCGGACATTTTAAGGGGTGGACTTTGGTCTTTATAACCTAATTAGACTCAAAACATGTGTACTCACCACTAGAACAACAACTATTAAAATCGTGTTCCTGTATGTTTTGAAAAGTAATTTAACTATTTAATTAGTTATTGAGGGAAGTGTAGAAGCATCGAGTTTACTTTTTCTACCCCACGCTCCGCAATACGGTGAGCGGAAACAGTTTATGACCTTTTCGGTGTCTCAACGACTTTTATTCTGCCCGATAATAGTTAATATTGGCATAGACTGCCGGAAGCGCACACCAATAATTGGTCGCGAGTGACGACTAAAGAACCGAATGCAAACGTGGATCAAAGAAGGCGCGTCGGATGTTATTAAATCAGATTTCCTACAATAAAGCGATAATAATTTATTACTTATCGGCTGTAAAACTGGCGGTCATTTGCATTTCGTTATTATACCGCAAAGTTTACAAGATGAGACCTACACGAAGAGCCAAGACCTCTCAAAGGCGGTCAAAACGTCCACCAAATCAATACGAAAGAAGCTACGTCCTAATATAAAAAGCAATTAAAATTTAATGCCGTATTAATTAATATTGTGTTTTTTGCTGATACTCCAGCATTTTGTCGAAGGCTTGACCTCCTATGCATGGTGCAGTTCAGATGAAAGAGAAATTACGGTAAGTATAGTTAAATCAGCGATGGTGAGTGGTGACCATAAGACGGCGGTCTTTGAATACAGTACATAAAGTTTATTATTATAATTGTGCAAAAGCCGCCGCCGCCGCTCTTTTACAACTTGCAGCGCAGCCGGTTGGAACATTCTGACGTTCATGTTGATCGTTGAACGCTCTGCACAACGCACGTTGTGCGCGGCAATTAATTGTTTTATGTTGGTCCGATCGAACAATAAAGCTTTATATCGGGAGGGACATTAGCACATGTGTATTATTAATGATGGACCCGGTTTTAATCGCTCTTGCCAGCGCCGGCGCGAGCATATCTACGGGGTGAGACGTAAACAAATTGTAAAACTGTGCATTTTCAGCGCTTTTACGATCGCCGCGCCGCGCCGTTTGCCTCCAATAACTCCAATAACGATGTGTTGCAAACGGTGGTATTTATGACTCAGCACATGAGGCGTGTTAGAGGTTAACGTTTCCATTGAAAATTAACTTCTATATAAACGTTTTTGTGCGCGAGAACTTAGAAAGTTTAACGGATTTTTGCTACCGCCGTTTTGTACCACAATGTCAAAAATCTGTGAGGTTAGAAGTGATCATGAGTGTGGTTCTTTTTCGAAAATATTTACATTTATGGGCATCAAAGCGTGTCATAAATACGTCTCCTCCGCCCATAGATTACACCCCTAGACGTAAGACCACTGAGGTAACTACATATCAAGAGGAGTCAAGTCAGACTTGTTAAAGTCAGAAGTCAGAGTCAAAGCTAACGTGAAATATGATGATATCTTTAAGGAAGCAGCTTACGCGCTTCTGGTCCCCAGAGGCGTACACTGTGGTAGTGCGTGGTGCGTTCTAAAGGGATCCATCAGTATATTGATGGGTTTAACTTGAATTTGTGCGGCGAGGGCGGCACAAAGGCCAGGAAATCCACGGGGTTTATCCCCATCGGTCTGCCAAAGTGCGGCCGGTTTAAGGACACTCCGGGGGACGTTTTGCGTTTTATGCATAAAGTGGACGATGCAACCGTAAAGCGACCGCAATCGTGCTAGCCACCGACGCAAGCAAATCCTTGCCGAAGAGCGAGCGAGATGAGGGAGTGGGAAAAGGGACGGAAGAGCAAATTGCATCGTTTTCCCTCGTTTTTTGGTCGAAAAACCTCTCTGAAAGATTTGTGTATGCGTCTTGTGCGAGTAAGCAATAGGCGTGTATCACTTTGACAAATTTACAAGATCCATTGAGCGGACGGACGCGACAGCGTCAAACCGTGCGGAAGGCATAATAAACCAGTCAATGAACTCCACCATCGCCAACCCCTACGTATGGTTTACCTGGCCACCCTCAGATTACAACAGAAAAAAAAACCAAACGTGCAATAACAATGGAATTATTTAAATTTTGATGTTTCATCACATTTTCTTTATGGAGTATTCGAGAAGGGTTGTTATTCTTATCGGTGCGCAAATACATTTCCTCATAAAATACGAAAACACGATTTGCATAAGATGGACAAGATTAATATAATAAACCGCTTCGCTCCTCTCCGAAGCAAGGCGGTAGAGCAGCATCCGAACGGCAGTCAAGAGGAACATTGTTTCCGTCCGCTCTACGCAACACACATTGTAATAATAATTCGGGGCCCCTTTGCAGGGTGCGAAGGGGGCGGAGTGGGAAAACCCGCGTCGGCCCGTTTTCGATCTAATTAAAGTTTCACATCATAAATTCGACACCCTTAAACATAAGCACTCGCGTTCGCGCGCGAGCTTGCGCAAGCTAACACGCGCGCGGCAAGTTAATTATAAGTATGGGAGCGCCCCTTTTGTATTTTCTTATTAAAATTACGAGAGATACGAGCTGGCATCAAAGCGTGTGCTGGTTTCCCAAGTATCCACTTTGGGCGATCTGCCGCATTCGGGGGCGACCGGGAGGCGAGCAAGAGATATTCAATGAACTTTTCAAATTACTTGACCCAAAATCACTAAATTTAACTTTCCTAGTGGGGTTACTCTATACAAGGCAGATAAAGCTTATTTTCACAAGATAAGAAATCTACAAATAACATTTGCCGAAGAATTGCCTTCAAGTTTTTCTTACAGAGAAGTAAAATAAACTATTACGTTGTCAACATTTTGATTTTGTTTTCTGGCCCCGTCTCTCAGATTTTGCATATTGAAAGTTTCACAGTTTCACCATGACGTAGCACATGTTGTCCCCCGTGTATATTGGATGGATAGAGGATAGAAGTATCAAACATTGAAAGGAAGGCTTCGAGGAGCGAAATTATTGGTAACACGTGCGTTTGAAATGAGCTTTACGAATTGGATGCAGTTTGGTAGCGCTTGCAAACAGATTAGAAGTGAACAGTCGAATCTGGAAAAATCTCCAATCTCTCAACGTTCCATGCACCATGCAACCAAATTGAGAGAGATGGCACGTCCGCAGCACGCGGAGAGACAGATGCTACTGGGGTGACCAGTGAACAGGACGTATCTGTCAAAATAGCATCGAATTCTACAGGAAACACATTTGACTACTGGTTGACATAGACGAGACAAACAATTATGAACACTCGTCCAAAATTACAAAGTTTGCTGAAATTTTCGCCAAATTACATTTTTCCATTTTAACTTTTTAACACCAGAACCCACGTTTGGTTTGGCGTAAGTTTTATTATATGTACACATTTTAGGTTCAGCTTTTATTTAAATTAGAGTAGAATGCAAAGTTAAACACAATAAAATATGAAACTTTCGTGACGCTGCGATTCCATGTCTAGTTCAAATCGCTGTAAATTCTGGCCGTCGACCGAAGAGTCTGAATAAATATTGGATAAAAACGAGGGAGGCGACGAGCGTGTACATGCTGTGGCACTTCGTTCTTCTGTTTTACGTTTTGTCAGTTTTGCATGGCAAGTTGAGATGAGCAGCACGGACGGCTGGTGAAAAGCGCGGGCAGCCAGAAATCTACGTAATTCATTTTAAAAACATTTCGACGTTTCAGGCCCGTTCATGGCATTCATGTTCAGTTTCAATGTTCGGTCGATGCCTGTCTAACGGGTATGGGGTATGGGCATCATCTGTTTCGATTCCCGGTTTTCGCTGGGGTTTTTCATCACGTCCAGGGACCAGGGCCTAATAAAACCGCATCCCACGTCTATACGCGATGTCTCCTTGCTGACAGGGCACGAGACCAGCAGCTGTCCGCTCCGTTGTGTTTTCGCACATTCTGTTTACTTTACATTAAAGTCGTTGATTGTCGACAGGACGACATGCCATTATGCACACTTGCACACTCAAAACGGATTTTAGCAGACGGAATAAAGCTTCACACTTTGCAATTGAAATTGTAACTTCAACTTGTCCACACGATTAAATTAGATTTGTTGGGGCACTTAATATTCGTAATGTATCTTCTAATACAGCCCTGTGAGGGTTGCTTCTGCTTATCGCGACGACCTCTTCGTAATAAAATCGAAATTGAAGACATAAACGTCCTTCCACTCCATTCCTGTAATGTAAAATGAAGTGTAACGGTCCTTCCTCTCGTCCTCTTATAGGCTGCCGGGCTCATGTCGGCCGAGCTTTCATTCTCCAGTTTCACGCTGCGCAATGACGCTGGTTGCGGCTCATTGCTCACGTCAGTAATATGCAATCGGAGAAGTCTCTTGAGCCTCCTCTGGCACACCCTTACCTCCACCGATGCGAGTCTCTCAACTCTTATTTTAGTTCTGCAATGCTGCGCTCCTCGAATGCAAGTTGCACAAAGTGGGAACTCGATATGAGTGTAAACGCAAAGGGGGTGTACGCCCGAGTGCGGTGCCCCACCAGCGTGCGCGTATGAGCGTTTACCACTTGCGGAGCCCGTGCGTTTACCTTTGTAATATATGTAAAGTTGCATAATGCTTATATCCATGCCCCCTTCGATGGCGATGCCAACAGTTATGTGCCCATTGTGCCGCATCGGTGTGCAGAAAACCAGGAGGGATGGGGAACTTGGAGGGATTGGTACATCGGGGGAGAAACCGCCTGCGCACGTAAGTATACGCAAAGGCGCGGCGAAGGGGAGTCGGATATGAAAACGTAAACGAGAACCTTCAACGCTCGTCGGCCTATAAATTGCCTTGTTCTCGACGAAGGCAATTTTGCATCGTTGCGAATGCAGCCAACGTGCGTGCACGTATCGCACGTACGCATTATGAAAATATTGCCGCAGCTCGTTCCAACAAAGGGCGGTCATGTACAAACCCAAATACAGGGACCTATCCTAAACCAGTTTTTCCCGTCCAATTAGCCTGATCTTACCTTTAGAAGAAAGCTAATACATATAAGAGTGGTGACAGGTCAAGTAAAGGATTCTTCAAAGCTTCCAGGGTGATTATAATAAAACCTATAGGGTAGGTATAGAGCTCTTGCTGACGTCGACATTAAACTTGTTTAATTGAAGGGAAACTCACGAAATCGTTGAAATGCGCCGAGAATCGATAGAAATTTTCAATTTGTTCGTCTTCCACGCACAGTTGGACCATTCGACTTGCTGACGCGCCCAATTTCGCTATTCATTGCTTCATACGTTTTTCGATGGCAGCTATTTTGCCGGCTTCTTCTCGTTCGCTCCTCGCGAAACTGCGCCACAATTTGACGTCGGTACTAGTGGCGGAAATAATAGTTCCGTCGTCTTGCGCATGGAAGATTTGAGAAGCGGGGCTTTGAAATTCAAGACCAGGGATCTTTTCATGAGCCAAACGACTAATGTCAGCGACAGGCAACTGCGTTAAAGATTCGCGAGCGCCGTAATTGTTAAAAATGAAATTGAGCCTCGCTTCAGCGGTAGCTTGAGCCACGCTTTAGTGTTCGCCGATGATAAGACGACCGTTTTCCAGGAGACCAGGAGACCAGGACAATGTTTTGTCGCACAAATTGAATCCTCGACTGATTATGATTGTTATGTCTGTCTCATTTCCACTTTTCCCCACACTTCTTTTGGAGTAGTCATGAGCTTTTCTAGAGTCTAAAATATTGATTCTCTACATCAGCGGTTCCCGACCATTTTTTCCTTGCTAACCCCCAGCAACGATCCTATAATGTTAAATTAAAATCATACCAATTCATTTTTTTTTCGTCTAGCGAGAGTGGGTCTTGGGATTCACTTTTCTTCATCTTAAATGTGTTGGCGGGTAGTAGGATTGTGTTTCATTTCACAATTTCCAGATTCTCCCCATTTTTCATTTTTCATCCTTGATCTCGGCTTGTTTGCACATTAGCGCAGGTTTGCAGGATTCGACCTCGCGCTCTTCTCTCGTCCTCGGTTCCTCGGCCCTCTGAAGGGTGTCTGAGGAGATAACCGAAATCGAGGCCGCCACCACTTGCGGCAGAAACGTTCGAAGCCGAGTTCTTTTGATCCCGCGCCCCGTGTATTTGCACATCCACCTCAGCCTCATGCACAAACGCGCTCGGGATTCTAATGTCGCACCCCATCCTCTCTTTTTAGTATACTCGCCTTCCGCTCGAATGCACATCCCGGCGCGGCGCACCACAGTCGCAGCCACCCCCCAGTTTTCTTATATTACCAACGTTTTGTAATTGCTTTCTTGTCCTCGGGCGGTGTGCGCGGCGCTGCGTTTCAAGTTAAATAAGTGTACACTGACATTGCATTCCCGAGAAGAGGCAACACACAAAATAGAATTCCCACCAGGCCACCACGATGCCTCGCCAGGCGTGTTGAGAATCTTCCTCTTCGTTTGGTGATATAGCCACTTTGAGGGGTAACTAATTTACCGGAAGAATCTATCAGCGCACATCCAGCAATAGACTCGAACCCAATAACGGTACGTAATTGCCACGATTGAATTCGTCTCCATACTTTTGATATCCGATGCCTACAAAAATAAATAATGAGGCATATTTCAGTCAACGCTTTAGAACTTTGACTTTATAATAATAACGTTGAAATAGCGTAAACATGATGTGCTTACAATCCTACTCCGATTTTGTCTAACATTATTAATTTTCATGGGAAGTCTCTTATATATTGCTTAAAATGTTCCTAAGGAAATTGCCGAAATGTACGTGCTGTGTTTGTTTACAGTTCAGCAGACGTTTACAGAATGCGTATTACGAGGTCGTTATGTAAATATCGTTAATTTTCCATTTATTGCAGCGGTCTTCACAGCCGCAGTGCACACACGCTCTGTTTTATCATCACGTTTTATTACAGCCGCTTCGCTACGAATCATTTATTTTGATCCATTCACCGAAAGAAAAATATTTACCACTTTACTCCTTTCAGCGTGTGCTTTCACTCTTACTTGCATCCTTCATCTTAATGAGTGAGCTGCAGGCTCAGCGCTAATGCTATAATTACTAGGCCATGTAGAGTTTACGAATTTTACTTAATTTAGCAAGTATGCATGTTTAGGATACGCCTATAATCAATTGAATGCATTGGTCTGAAAGGAAATACGACTAGGAAGCGCTGATAAATATTTATAGTTAAGTGTTTATTTACATAGGCATGTTGACTATACCTATATTACCTATAGTACCTATATTATATTAGCATATTAATTTAGTGATATCAATACGCGTATAAGAATCTTTAACGATATTAGGTTGTTTTTAATCGCGTTCAATGCTGTTAGAGAAATGATATAATAAAATGTAATATGAACCTCTTCCTGCATGTTTTTCTGATTGCTTCTTATAGGTTTTGTTCAGAAAGAAATGCCAACTGGTTGCACTAATTATTTTAATGTCTATTTTGAACTATGAAATGCCCGACAAGAAGATCTATTTGCAATAACAACTTCGTGGTCTTGCTTTGTGATGATTAAAATTTGCATAAACTCTTGCATTTCTAACATTTTTGTGTTTTACATGTTTTAGCGCTTTCCACGCATATACCTCTACGCAAGTGAATGCAAATATTTTCCATGCGTGTGCGTTTCGGATATGATTACAATTTTCAAAGAGGAAGAATGAAGTAATTAGCATAGCTTTTCGTTTTACGTTTTACGTTGTTTGCATTTTGCGAAGGAACAAGTTCTTCCGATAGTCTAGGATGTCTCTCTCTCTCTCTTAATGTATTCTTTAATATCACAATTACAATGCAAAAATTTGCATATGTATACATTATTTATACCATTAGAATCTCTCGTTATTGCTGGTATAGATTTATAGGTGACTATTGTTACTTTTTTACCGACAAAATACAATACACCAACACCCACAAAAATGTCATCAAACAATAGTATATTTGGATGGCATTTTTACAATTCCCAACGAGCCACATGTCTTTGTTTCATAAACCATGTGAATTTCTGCGCTTCCGTAAGCACTTTACCTTTGATAGAAAAAAATATTTACTATTGTTGAAATCTCCCATATATAAATTGTACGTTGTGAGTACACGATGAGAATTCCACTTTGAAACATAGAATCTATCTAACAATAAACACGTCGCGAGTTGTCAACTAACGTAATAATGGGCAGCTCCCAATGTTGCGGTCATGCACCCGTTTGTTTATAAACTATTAGGTACATTGTGGGTACTACATTCTATGTTTACGCCTTGGTGTACTACACTGTGAGACTCTAACTACAAGTCAAAAGAAGTATGAAGCCATGAAGAAGATGACGCACAATTGTAAATAAATTACATAGCTCCCAGAACGATGAGGAAGTAAGACACTTAAATACGGTAATAAAGGACTACTATAATTTTGAACTGAAGAAATATCGTATCCTGATATTCAGAGATCGATCAGAGTAGTGAGGGTGACGAGGTGACAATACCAAACCAACAGATACAAAAGGAAGTTTCTATTAATTTATGTAGATTTACCATAAGGATACTGAAACAACTGAAACAAGACACACAATAACTTAAAAGCTGCAAACAAAAATCTGTTCAGAAGCTATTTTTGATAAGCCTGACTTTGCATATGGACTTTTAAAACAGGTACTGAAGAACGCAAAAGAATTTTGCCAAACATATAGGTTCTATAACTATAATATTGTAAGCTTGGATATCTAATTGTGCGCGCATTAGTTTCGTCTATTTTCGAGTTGAGGAGAACAAACAACTAATATTTTAAGTTTAGAGGAATGAACTCTTGTTGAAACGCGTATGTAGTACTGTAGTAGAAGTACTACCACCATCAACCCTCGAAGCCAGACAGTGCTATGCGTTGTTGAGCGCCCCGCTAACGGCCTCGTTTATGAATTCAGTTTGTGATGCATTTAACCCGTCCGCATCCGTCTGCGGCGACGGCGGGTTCGTAACGCAAGGTTTTGCTCTACCTACGAGGACATGAGCGCCCGAATGCGACGCACACGCACGGTGCTCCTTTAATGAAGCATCGCATAAATTATAATCAAGAACTTGCGGCTGCGTGGCATGGCATCCTCATATCTTCAGTAAGCAAGCAACCTCATGCCAACTAAGTTGTCATATATAGTAATAGAATCATTTCAAAACCTCTCTTAAGGGTGTCGTCTCGAGTCTCGACTTTTATTGGGAGCAATGAAAGAATTTGTTTTCTTAACCATTTCTAAATATGATATGATCATTTAATGTTAAAGTAAATAACATTAGATAATGATCCTATTAACCATATAGAAAGCTCTCTTCTTCGATTTTCGTCTTCATTAGCACTAAATTACGCACATTGTCCATTCATGTTCCAATTTAAAACCATCAGCGCATTTCGGCTGCTGATTTCTGACAAAAACACGTCTGTTAAATAGTTTTAAAAATGTATTAAACGCGTTTTTAAAAAAAGGCAGATCTTCTACTGCTTGAAAACGGCTCTTATGAATAATTTATATGTCTAGACAACAACCTTACAATTATAAATTTAAGAACAGAGGAATGGATTTTTAATTCCTAATGTTTTCATTTTTGGTTATGTGACATTAAAGTGACTTCTGTTCTATGGATGAAAATGCGTGATGAAGCGAAAATATTAGCTTTCGTTGTTTAAATAGTTGGGCAAAGTACTTATGCCTGGTTTATGGTAGGCG
Organism: Geostiba sp. GC000077; assembly: GCA_030264215.1. Classification (NCBI taxonomy): domain Eukaryota; kingdom Metazoa; phylum Arthropoda; class Insecta; order Coleoptera; family Staphylinidae; genus Geostiba; species Geostiba sp. GC000077. Next base: position 17,182 of record JARJDQ010021437.1, read on the forward strand.
CGAGAGCACGCTGAGCGTCTTTGCGGCCGAGGTGCGGAGCGCGGACTTATTAAATATTAATTTTCAGCGGGATGTCATCGTCGCGGCGCGGCGTGATTAGCGCTCGCGAGCGAAGAGCGACGCGGGGCATCGTTAATGATTAATGTGTCGAGATGCTTTGCGCTCGGCAAGCCCGAGCAGCCGCGAAGTTCTAAATTTAATTGAAACTATTAGTCAAAGTTATACGCATTAAACAGTTTTCCAACAACTCGCGGCGGGGAAACTTTCACTGCCAACCGAAGAGACAAAATTTAAATTATGAAACTATCAAAACTATTAAGGGAGACAAACAGCTAAGCGTCGTCAACTTAGTGTAAAAGGGAATGAACACTCCTGCAAAATGCAGGAAAATGTGTTGTGGGAGTATTGAACTAATTGATTTGAAGCAGTAAAAACTGTTAGTGCAGGAGATATAAGCAAAAAAGAGGTGTTTGGTCGGACTAATTTCCACAAAGCTGTGGATTGTATTTGTTTACTTTGTTGTCTATAGAAACATCTAAGCTTGCAAAATGCGTCTTTTTTGTATTTTTATTTAAAAAATACTAACTAGATCGGTATAAGATTGGTAGAACGTGCATGACCTCTAACTGCATGCAACGGCTCTGTCAGTTGTCAACTGTCAACTGTCAACTCAAAATGTATTTATTTAAACGACATTGTATTTTTTAATTGCATTTTTATAACCATTTCAAACTGACGTGATTTTTACAAAAATCTGCATCCTCATAACAAAGAAATGAAGGCGAAAATCGAAAAAGAGAGCCCTCTACATTGTTAACAGTAACATTAACAATTGATATTTCTTTTAAAATTTAACTAATTCTTCATTAATCCGAAATGATTACGAAAACCAATTAACATGGACCGTTTTTTTTCTTGCACAAAGTTTCAAACACATTCGTTTCCCGGCGCCTCCACAAACAGGTACCATCGAACAAAATATTCAAATCCCGTCATTGTGGGAATTAGTCCGACCTAAAAACCTATTTCTCCTGCACTATGCAATGTTGAAAATGTAAGACCTACCTGGCAAGTACAATACTGATATGATATACTGGTGTGAAATTAAGTTTAGTTAGTATCGATACATCAAGTCGTAGGTATGAATTATGGATTTAAAGCTACTTTAACTCTTGCGGTGTTGCTTGGTTTGTGAACGCGTTCTCGATTTATTATCGGTTAACGTTTTCTTTATAACGTTCAGCTGTGCGACGTGCGAGTTGTAACAATATGCAATATAAAAACAATGTACCGTAAACCGCCACAAATAAAGCACAATATTTGTGTGATTATAAATCAGCACTTAAATGTCAAATGGAGCATAATGCACTTTTGAATGGCGTCGAGTGCGTTCCTGCAAAATATCAATTTTTCAACAAATGCACAATGAAGGCGATGAATACATATATGATCGCGCCCAGTACACCGCGGAATGAAGAATGAGCGATCGCGCCGACATGCTTGCGGTGGTGATTTATACATATCGTGTTCGATGATGCGATGCACAATTCAGAGCGCTTTCGTCAAGGAACCGCGAGGAATCATGCCTGAGCTTTGGCTCGAAGCTCGGAATAAATTTAACAGTTGCTGATATGCGCGCCCATTGACATTTATACGACTGCAGCGGCGGCGGCCAGCCGCACCGCACAATGGCGTATGCGTTTTATCGCTCAATTTATTGATTGATAATTGATGTGTGCGTCCACGTCGCGCTCGCGCACTCGCAACGACCCATCCGATGCGTAATCCAATTATGCGCTTATAAATCAATCAACAGTAAACTTGCTACGAAAGATAAATTACCACAACTCTCAACATGAATGCACTATGCGAGAAAGTATCCAAACTCCAAAGCTTTGTTGATAATGCATTCAAGAGGAATGACAGATGAACTCCCGCCAGAATGTAAGTTCGTACACACTCAAATCGTGACCTAACATAACTTATCCATAACCTAAGGCACACTTAAAAGATAAAATTTTAGAAACAAGTCATCACTCCATAAAACCCTACTAAATAAAGGCTAATTTCTAAGAAGAGCGCTGACCATTGATAGAGATAAGATATAACTTTGGGGAGTTGGTATGGTGTGAGCGGTTTACAAACAGTTTCACGGGCACGTAGTGTAAACGTCTTCATCTTCCTCAAAACTTTTAAAATTCATAAATTCCAGAAGCAATGTTCCTTGTTTGGTTGATCTGCACCTTAAGATAAAAATGCATTTAGGTGGTAAGGTGGGAATACTAAAATGTTTGCATGGTTCGTGGAAAGTATGCACTTTAAAAGCAAAGTGTGTCCACCAACATTTCTGATTGTATCTTCATCATTTCAGGTAGGATCAAAACTTAAATAACAACACAATTTCCTAAAACCTAAAAACAACGAAAACGGTTCCAGGAATATTAATATTTATACACACTTGCTATACGGTTGCACCTAATAAATTCTCTACTCCTGTCCCTCCACAGTGATTCATGGCCAACTATTGTTTTCATATTGTTTTTTTGTTTGGCTTTGTGCGCGCGTATGCTTAGGTTAGCGTTTCGCGTTTTTCCCTCGTCCTGCGGAAAATATATGATTTTATTAGAACGCGAGCAGCAGGAAAAGACGCATAGGGCTGCATCTCGTCGGCGACGGTGGGTGTGTCGATGCACTCGCCGAGCGATACATTAACGCCATTCCGAGTTTTCGCCACATACTTATGCCTCCACAGCCGGTGCAAAACTGCCCCTTGGACTGATTTATTATTCATTTGCGAATGCGGCATGCCCTCTTCTGTACGCCGAAAGGGCCGAAGAACTGCCTTGCTTTTCGTAGTGGCGTAGTGAAATTCAGTGGAGCAGCAACACGCCATAAGAAAGATGCCTCTTCCTTAGAATGCGCATCGGCTTCGACCTAAGCTTCTAAGCGGGATGGAAAAAATTCGTACACTATTTCTCCCTCAAACAGGCCAACAGCCATCCATATAAGTCTGCATTATTTCTTGTTTGTGTATTTGATCCTAAAACTTCCTTTCTTGTAGCTTGTAACACGAAAAGCTACATGGTTGAAAATTACCAAAATAATAGAGTATACTTTTTGACGGGTTTTGCCGTCAACCGCATTGCCCTCGGGAACATCGTTTGGGAGAAAACTGGCGGGGTGCACAGCGCCCTCTGGCAGACGCGCAAAAACAGTTTACGAGGCGGATTATTTTTAACAACAAGAATCCGAAGAGACAATTCAAATCGCCCCAGTGCTTTGGGAGCAATTACCGAATCGGTTTTTTGAGTTTCTCTCAAAAGATTTGCAGTTTCTTAAGGGGCTAAGTTCGGGTCAATGCGAGTTTGTAGTTTAACACTAATTTGCCTAAATACGGCTTTTCTTTAGCGACCGACATAAAATGGGACTGGAAAGAAAACGCACGCAGGAAAAGAGAAGATTTATGACCGCGGAATGCGGTTCGCGGGGTTAGCGGCTCGCATCAAGACCTCTCAAGGTTTCACTCTCACTGCGGGTATAAAATAATACGCTCACATGGCGCCGAAGGAGGTGAAGACGCGCGCCCGCCTGAGCCCGGACGCAACTGGCGAAACCTAGCATGCTCGAGCATTAATTGGACGCACAGTTTTCTACCAATTAATGCGCGTTTATTCTCTTATGTAAATATGGTCAGCGAAGCCGCTTGAGCAGGGCCGTTCCGGAGCGAGCTTTTGAGCGGTTCGCATGCTTAACGATGCGATCCCTGTTTGCCCGCGCGTGTAATATTTTGTCGGAGGGCACGGCCCACGCACATCCCGGCGCTTATATTTATGGACGTTTAACTAAACAAACATATCGAAAACTAATTTAGGATATATTTTATCCTGTGCCGCGTTCTTGAGCACAATTTTATGGGAAATTTACATTTTTAATTGCAAGATATTTCATTTTCTAGATTGTTCTTTAATTTGTTTGCTTGCATTTGCGGCCAAAGTGGGGCTTAATGAAAGGTAAACCTTTAAGTTGAAAGGGGTAAAAGGTGAAACTTTGGTATGTAACCATTGTAGCCCGGCAGTTGGCTTGGCCCCAACCTCTGGACCGGGTTAGAAGGTACAAACCGCGCTATAAATAATGTCGTGGTCACACTGAAATCCTCTTTTATGTTGAATTCAAAGTACGAATGGTCAGAAGGTTCCAAAACAAGACTAACATCGACCACAATAACGTATTAAATTACATTTTACCTTTCACTATGTGAAGGTTCTAAATATCAATATTTTTGAACTTTTCATAATATTTAATTATATCGCGTTAAACACTATGCAATTATTATTCACATATGCAACAACAAGAAAATACGATGACCTACAGCATAAAAACTACAATTTATAAAGACAGAATGTGCATAATAAAATTTGTCACTGTAATTTACGCAGTCAATATTTTTGAGCTCCGTAGTTTGCATATTTTATATTTATATTCATATTTCACGTTTATATTTCGCATTTGCATTTATTTCTTACATTTCGCCGTATGCGCAAACCTTTTGGGCGCGTTTGGGTTTTTATTTATTTTTCTTCAACGGTCCGCTCGCAGAATGCAAAGTAAATAAACAAAAATTAAAAGCGTCCGCAATGGTGAGGCGAAAAGGACCCGCTCGTATAAATCAGATTTTTAATTTTTGTTCCATTATAAAGGATGGTGCCTGCGCCTCTTCATATAACACATCGTTGCATGCCCCGCATATACCCGTATCATTTGTATTTAAAGCTATAAGAATTTCCCTTTTTCCTTCACGAGTTAGTTTACTACGAATATTACATATTGCCCATATAATACAGAGAATACACGATATTTAAAAAATTATTTTGTCTTAAATCCACATACCCAAACACCCAAAATTATATTACAAGGTGACCAGTGTGAAGTTACCAATAAATCCTACCAATAAATATTCTTATTCTTATGAGAAAATTTCAAAATGCTCCGCTCCACCTGTGCTTTATATCAAACGATACCTCTTGAAATTTACGATTGCAGGGTGAAAAAATATAAACAAAATAATGGGCGTGGCTAAAGTTATCAACAGAATAAGTGAACCTGATTATATTCATTGGAAAGTGCATTTAAGAATATTCAAGAACCCTCAAACTTTTAAGTTAAGCTTCGGCTCCAACTAAAAATACATCAAATGATAGTACTCGTCAATCTCGATTGAATGATGTTGAAAAATAAAATAAAAATTGGGCGTGGCTATCTTTTAAATAATAAAATTCGTCAAAGTTGCTATTTTTATGGATAAGATACGAACGCTCTCTTTGAAACCATGTAACTTCAGAACTACATATCGGCTCCGTTATGCGAATACACCATTACAAAGTATTTTTAATTCTCTTTCTAATGATTTAAGAAAATATTCTTATTTTTGGACGTAGCTATCTTTTAAACAATAAAATTCGTCGAGGTTGCCATTTTTATGGGTACCATGTAACTTCAGAACTACATATCAGCTCCGTTTTGCGAATACACCAATACAAAGCATTGTTAATTCTCTTTCTAATGATATCAGAAACTGTTAATATTTTTGGGCGTGGCTATCTTTTAGACAATAAAATTCGTCAAAGTTGCAATTTGTATGGGTAA
>JARJDQ010021450.1:0-16289 GCA_030264215.1 Geostiba sp. GC000077
GAGAAAGTGTGATGACGTCGGTGGCGCATTGCTGCTGCAGAGCAGGCCAGCCGGCGAGATCACCGCCTGTCCCAAATACATTGTATTTACAATCGTTATTAGAACCGAAATTTAGCGCTGTGAGAATTTCAACATTTCAACAAAGAAGGAGAAAAAGTTCCGCTTGTGTTTAGCAGCCCAAGCCGCATCAATGACTTTCCACGGTCGCTGGTGTTGTTTCTTCTGTGCGTGTGGCATACCGCACTAGGATGTTCAAGGTAAATTAAAAATTTCGGAGTTTCCGCTAATGGTTTTCGAGCCGGCGGGCAAACGCCGGGCAGGGGCATTAAATCGCACGTTCGCTCCAGCATCGCCCATGACTGACATCATCAATTCATCACGTCAGTTGCCTAGGATGCTCGTGTTTTTCTCGGCCGGGTTGCCTCACAGAGTGCGAAGCACATAAATATTCGCCTGTAATAATAAAAAAAAAAACGGAAAGCATCGCGCAAAAAAATAGGCATCCAGAGCGACTGAGAGTGAGCAAACTAATGCGAATGCGACGTGAGTGATCGGTACGGGACACACTGCCATCCGAATGGGTCAATAAACTTTTTTCAAATTCAATATTCGGTCGGTTATTAACTTCGCCGTTAACATCGCGAGAGGTGCGATTTCCGATACCTCGCTCAACAATATACAGGGAGATTACAGAAATGTTTAAAAAGTATACACTATACACCGAACTAATTTCTTATGTATACTTTAAAGCTTTAGAGTAAACCCTCTGTAGAGATGCACATGTGTTGCATCGGGTTTTCATTCAAGCAATCGAGTGCATATAATGGATACGCGTGCACAATGCGTTCATGAGCCATTCGGAGAGCGTGCGATGTGGCGAGGACGTGCCGTTTTGTTAGGACAACATCAAATGGTCAATACGCGTGCGGAATAAATATTGACTGCTAAGTCGACGTTAGTTTTCTATTTTCATAGAAAATCTTTCACATTTCTGTCGACTTGCCGAGAAATCATTTTATTCTATACAATCAACGTCGTAAAGTTTAATACTAAAAATAGCACTCATCGTCTACGCATGCGCACACATTAATGATGGGAACAATGCTAATTTGAAAAAATATATTCAGTATTCTTCTTTTTAATATTTTGCTAATATCTTATGGTTGTAACTTATATAATTGTTTACTCATGTTTAAACGCTTAAGTGGTAAGTTAAATTTTAGTAATTGCAAGGCAAATATCCGAAGGACAATTGCGGTTCCATTAAAGTAATGAATATTGCGAATTGACCAGCAAGTCAGCAATTACTATAGCAAGGTGAAAATTTTCGAGCATAATATTTAGTTTTGTTTTCAAGTATATTTGTGCAAAGTTTAAGCTTTTAAATATTTTAATAACATATTAATAATATCCTAAACTCCTAATGGATTGATTGAGATTGATCATTCATCGATTAGAATGCATATCACATCACCCTGAGGCGCTGAAATTAATGATGCTGTATTATTTAATATAAAAGGGATCTCAGCTCAACAATTAAATTTATCTCGTTGTACATAAAGTGCTAAACGATTAGTTAATTAATTTGAATGCCACTAGCCCCTGTTTTCAAAGGTGAAAACCACTGAAAACACGACTTATTTATCAGATGGATTTTTGGCGTTTCCTCCTCTCCTCGATTTTCGAACCTTTTTCACAACTTGTAGGCATATGGGTCTTAGGGTATTTGGGGCACTCAGGTAGCCCTAGCGCCACACACATCACACACATGGCGCGGCGTGTGGGTCGGTTGAGTCTCGGATCATCAGCAGGTAGAAAAGTCAAAAGTCGGCCAGTGTAAGTTTTTTCCTTCTTTTGCTTTGTAGTTTGTACCATGTCTGATCCGATCCGATGAGCATGGTGTTGTGCCAGGAAGCAAATATGTGTTATGCTCGGCGGTATCGCGAGCAAAAGCAAACAGGTGTAATGATGCCACCAGGACGTGGCGGGCCGAAATTAAAACGGGCCTCCTCGATAAAAATTACATCACACGCAGCGGCGCATAAGGAAATGGAAAATAATAAAACGCGTCGCCAGCGCAAGCGATACCATAAACTACGATTATATGCCGGGCATGCATCGTGCACACCATGCCGAGGCGAGGACTTTATTAACGCACAGTAAATTAAAACGAAATTATTTATTAAAAAGCGCTTTCTATTAATGAAGCGCGCGCGCGGACAACACAAGCCATTTCCATTTCCATACCGGCACTCGGAACACTCGAGTGCTCTTACAAACGTTTATCTATACAGGTTGTAAACACAAGCAGTCGGCATATCCTACATCTACATCCACGACGAGTACCCAGGCAATTAGAAAAGTTGTACGTGATATGGTCGTCCGATTGGCTGGGCGATGTCTGGATTTTTACCGAAAGCAGATGAAAACTCCACCGCGTATCTAATTTCGATTCGCATTCTTGGAATGCTGAATCTTCAGTGTATTTTTTTGTTGTTGCTGTTGGGATGACGTCCAAATGAGTTTACGATTTTACGAAACTCGCTGTGGTATCATCGCGTCTCGCGGTGGATATGGTCAGGCATATAAATCTCGTCTGGAGTGACACGCCGCGCCGAGATGTACAATCATAATGATCATATTCCTAGATTTTAATCCTTTTACAGAGAAAACCTCTTTGTATCAAGCTACGAATAATAATATAAAAATGTCAAAACCTCTAAAACACCGAAAATCAGAATAATTCCAAAAATGTGTCTACAAGCAATAAACATATTTCCGAAGCATTAAAACCGATTTCTACAATTAACTGCATAATTATACACTGTTGCTTGGTCCTTTTATTCGGTGTAGTTTTATTTTTGCAAAACATTGCGAACCTAAACCTGTAATATGTAATTATCTAACAGAAGAGTACGAGTTGTGAGCATTGAAATCCCTTCGGGTTGCTTGTCTAATCGCCTGTTGGGATCTCCACACACGCACTCCATATCCATAGCTTTCGTTTGCAAAAAGGGATGGGCAAAGATGCTGGACTGGACCCACAATTAAATACTTCCCGAAGATTGCAAATTGCATGATTTCTACCACTCAATTATTTCACCCTAATTTGACTCTCGGGCGCGTGAAGTTAAAATGAATATTTTTGTGTTACCAATATTTGCTTTTTTTTTGGTAAAGGATGCCGCCTGCATTAACATAACATAAAAATATTTATCTACCTTGTTGATGATGTTTCCTACATCAGAACCGTGCAGACAACACGCAAAAGGGTAATTTGCCTTCTGTTCAGCGCCTCCTGAACAGGACTGTGTAACGTTTTTTTAATGTTTATGTTTCGGACGCTTTTGGAAGCTGAGAAGCTCATTTTCCATCCATTATTCAAGTCTAATAAGATATGAGTGTGGAGTCGACTGTGTGCCTGTGCTGTTATGTGTGATGCGTAATGTCTGCATCGCTTCGCGACCCAGACTCTGTTTTTTCCATCTCGGACACGAAATAATTTCTTAATAACTCTGGCGCTTAATAAATATTGATTACTTAATTTGTGCGCTGGTCGCGACGCTGGCACTCTCGAGTGTGTTAATGATGCAGCGAGCTTTTGTCGATAACGTGTGCATTACAATTATGAAGCTGGCCGAGACAACTCGAGTCATTTGTTGAGACTTGCGGAGAGGAAAGCAGCAATTGTCAAATTCTAATGCTATATGTTAGTTTCAGTAGAATCTAGCCTTTGGTGTGCAGAGTTGATTCTGGTTGGGAAAAGGACATTTAGGATATAATCCCATTGGTCACTGAAAACACTTTGATTTTGATTTGGAAGTCTTTAGTGTTGCGCGATCGGCGCTAAAGAAATGTTTTATGAATGTTAATTGTTGCTGTTGCATGTGTTCAACGTGCGCACTTTTTTCAATACGGATTTAGGTCGTTTTCTCTTGTCGTGGGAGCAGAAGTGAACGCAATCTTTGGCGGCGAGAACCATATCCAACCAATGGAACCAAGCTGCACGGCCGCGCCGCAGCGTATGCGGATGAAAGCGAGCGGAGAGCGTTCCGTTGCTTTTGCGCGCGGCTTTGGTGCTCGATGGCGATGGTCGCCCGTGTTCTTCGCAATATTTTCCGCCAAAGGCCAGTCCACACAATAAATCCCATAAATTACTTGATCATCACTCGCGCACTGCCATCGTCAGTCCATTCCTCAATCATCTGGCTACCACACTGTCACACAATAATCCAAAATCCAAATCCAAAGTTGCACTTTGATATTTAAACACACGCTCAACACAGCTGGGAACTTTCAAAACTTTCAAAAAAGGATTTTTTTTGGGTGAATGCGCAGGGACGGGTTTGGGCAGGGTGTGCAGGGTTAGTGATGGCTTTTTCGCACTTACCAGTCGCCATGGCCGATGATTGCCAGGGCCTTTCGTGCCCCTATCTCGCCACTTTGAACTAGGGTACTAGCTACTCACTCAAAGTCTTCTACTAGACTGTTAAGTCAAAGAAGCGAAGCGTCTTAGCGCGCGCCGACCATGAAGCCCCAGCACCGGATTGGTCCCCAGCACGAGGCAGGCCTTCTCCGTCGTGCGTTTGCCGCGCACCCGCTCTCACCTGAGATGCCTCTACCTTTGCGGCCCGGCAAGCAGCGAGCGCAGAGAGCGCAGCGGCAACCGGCGGCGGCGACAGCAGAGTCGCGGGTCGCGAGCGAGCGCGCGACTTTGTGCGAAACACAAGTAACCGCGGAATCGTAGTTGTTGTAACGTACGTTCCGCCCGGGCCGCTTGTAACGAGCAGCAGAGTTGATTCCACTCCACACGAATGCAATTCAATAAGTTCACATCGACGGACACATCCACCATAACCTAGGATGCTAGTCTCCTCCGTCTGCAACACGCCACAACACAATAAATTATATTTTCGCTAATTGCACCTACCTCCTACTGCATATCCATGTGTTCCACTTGAGTGGGTTCGTCGCCTATCCACGCATTGAATTTCGGCGATTTTTTTGGGAATAAACCTCACAAAATAACTTTTTTTACATTTTCAACCCACATTACCTAGTTTATATTCGACCTTCGCATTTCGCACATTACTTTTCGGCGTAATTCAATTCGCCCAACACTTTTTAAACTCCATTAACTTTGAGTTAGTGTATTGCAGGTATTAATTACTCCCTAATTCCCCACAACGCAGTCAATATAATTTTGCATGCGCATTGCGCGGCGTGCGAATTAAGTGCAAAGACCATAAGTTACATGCGTCCGTAATTATGCCCCGCAAAGCAATAATTACGCGGCGCGCGACGCGCGCGATCTTGAAACGTCTCGGCGCGCTCGGGACCCGCTAGAATGGCGGGGAGACCCACCACCGATAAAAATCCCTGCATCGGCAGGTTCGTAATTTCCGTAATTATTGACAGAATTTTACGTTTTTTTGCATTCCGTCATTCCGTCGCGGCCCGCTGCAAATGCGAATGTTATTCAAAGTTATTCAAAAGTTATTCAAACTTGCATTCGCTGAAAAGAGCTGTCTGATGAGTGCGTGCTTTTTTTGAGCTAAAGATTTTTATCGGAAATACAGTTAACAACAAGCAAATTATTTACGCAAATTGAGCAAATTAACGTTAGCACTTAACTGTTGCTGATGATTTTAAATTTAAAAATTAATTGATTAAGCATTCGGCATATTTCCAACACGCTAGGATACGTTATGTATATTTAATTAACATTTTTTGTTATTTGTTGAATACGCATAAGATTATGTAGAATCTTCTTCTTAAATAATTTTAACCTATTTACCTAACGATGGAACAAATGCAAATTTACAACATCTTGTAAAATATATTTTTTTGTTTTTATTTATTCAACTTGGGCGATGGAGATTAAAATCAAGTAATTACATACCTATACTAATAGAATCAATAAATAGTTACTTTATGACAAATGCCTTTTAATATCATTCATTAAATATGTGAATATAAGTACTTATAAGTAGATAATCACTGAGGGAAAGAAGCATTGATCATAGTATTATGTTAGAACTCCAAAGAAGTTTCCAAGTATTTATGAATGCATTAATGCATGGCAACCGATATTAAGCGATAAAAAATATAATTACCTTCCTAGTTGTCGGCATCGACTTTATCTTTGGGCAATTAATTGAATATAAAATTAAGCAAACCCATTAAAAAGAAATTTATAAGTGTTTGAATGTTTAACATTTCTAGGTCTTAAATGTTTTACTTGAACAACAAAAAAAGTTACAGTTTTAATTTTCAAAATTATCCTGGGAACATTTGAACGTAAATATACCTTCAAAAAATATTCTATGTAAACTAAATAGCGATCGAGTTGAGATTGAATGAAATGATTTTAATGTTCTTTGAGAAAATTTACCGTCTCATTTAACGTACCATAAAATGTTTAGTCTTTGGTCGCATTAGTTGGAAGCCGAATGCGATCAAGTTGGGTGGTTGTCTAATGAACTGAGACATGACGACATCAGCAACTCCTCCTGACTAATAGTAGTACATAGCCGAGACTCTTAAGTCAAGTCTGATCTAGGAATATGTATGCAAGTTCAATGTTTCAATTTTGTCGTGGCGCCGCGAAGTAAAGGAAAATGCGCTAAGCAGATGCAGATCAAGGAATGAAGGTATTCTAAGTAGACAACTTGATGTCACAAATTCCTCTTTTTTATGACTTGCGCGCCCGCGGTTGGAAATATTTCAGAAGCACTAAAAGTATTTGTCACTAGGCACTAATGAAACCGAAATTAAAAGCAAATGATTGAAGTGTTATTGACATATCAGGCACGGATCATTCGGTTACGACGCTGACGATTTACGAGGCGAGCAGAGGACCTCAGAGTCTCATACTCGTAGGACCACTTTTATCTCAATCTAATTAGAATACATGGTTCCTTTTAAATGTACGACTAGATACAAAGTCCCCTCGGTTGACAAAACTTTTGGAGGCGAAGGAACAAATTTAACCGAAATCCAAGAAAAAGTGTCACGGGACTAATTAATTTATGTTTAAGTGATAAGATGTTATGTTCTTGGCATTTGGTTGTTTTCTTTGAAATCGTCCTTCTGGGTAACATATGGTGTAGAAAACAGTTCGTTGAATCGACGAAATAAATATTCATAATAATATTTGCACATATCGTGAATTGCAGATCGTGAGTGTTGTCAATTGCAAATGTTATCGCTGCTATGCGTCCCAATCAAGTGGAATATTCTAATGGCGTGAGCCGTTGGTTCGCGCGCATCGAGTGTTGCATGCATTCGTCACACGCACTCTCTGCTTCGTTTGCACAATAAATTGGCAATGTCAGTGCGTTGACGCTTTCGACTATTTCATATACTAGATGATTATTCAATGCTTAATTAATGTTGGAAGCGTGATGTCATTCGCAATATTTTATTTGTTCATATTCATACAATCGCTTATTCTAGAAAAATATCATAAGTAATAAAATAGAAATAATAAAATTCGCTCAAGCAGAATCAGAAAACATATTTTCTTAAATACTATACAGGGTGAGTCTGAACTGAACTGAAATTCTTAGATTTTGGATAGAAAAACTAAAAAATCAAAATTTAGATAAAGATTGTACTAGAAAGATACAGACAAAATTAATATTTTTTTAAATGGAATTAAAAACTTATTTCTTTTGAAAGTTCTTTCAATTTATCAAGATATTCAGGAAAATATGAAAAAAGTGACAATTGCAAAAATAGTTAATATCTCTTAAATAAAATAAGTAAAATGAATGCGACTTTGTGCAGTCTACTCATTGAAAGTGTACCTAGAGGAGTAACTAATGAAAAAGTCAAATTTTCAATTCCTTCTTCCCCCAAAATACTTCCAACTTTACAAAACTTCAATCAAGAAAAAGATGGCATCCCATATTTATAGTTACTAATTCAGACAAAGAATTTATTGATCATAATTTTAATTGTCATTGCCCCATTATCGATCGTCCATATTTTAAGATATTATTAATTTAATAAGGTTTATTAAAATTAAGCAGTTATTTTACAAATTAATGATATTATATTTTAAATTAGGATGCAAGTGTGAAACAATTCCCTAGATGCATTCCCAACTAAAATTATGGGATGGCACTTGAAAAATCGACTTTTCTTGTTTGAAGTTTTACATGTTTGAAAGCATTTTGCAGAGAGCAGGAATTGAATATTAGACCTTTCCATAAGATATTCCTCTAGTTACACTTCAATTTAAGACATTTAAGACATGGAGTTGTCACTTTTTCCGAATTTTTAGGAATGACTAGAAAACTATCAAGTGAAAACTTTCTAGTGAAATATTAACAACCAAGGCTCAATATTGAGGGAATATTTATTCCCGAATTCCATCAGAATATTATCTAAATATTCATTAATATTATTTTCTGACAAAAAAAACTATTGTAACAATATATGATCAATATAGCTTCTCTTCCATGGGTACCTGGATAATATTTAACCTATTTTTCTGTCTTCCTGCACATTAAAACTTTTGAAACTTTTTCTCTATTTTTAGGACTAATGATGGATGCAATATTTTACTTTGTTTGTGCGGTGTATATACTCTCGAGCGATTTTCTGCTCGTTACGCCTCTAATTAAAGCCGGCAAATTGTATTTATTGTCGGCGCACAGTGAGCGCCATCGCGGCGTGCTCGTAAATATGTCAAAATTTCGAAAATTACTATCCGACCGCCATTACATGATTTACTGTTCGCTGCGCTTGCGCACAAGCAAATCCACCGAAAGAACGAAATACAAAATCTTAGCGTACATTATCAGGTATAGATAACATTGGTTAATAATGAACTCTATGATGGTGTGAGTCGCAAGTCGCAGTCGCAAGTGGATTTGTGATAGATGCCGAGTTGATTTTCAGTTGCGGGATGTTGTTGAGCGACGCGCGAATGTTTGATGGTGATATTAATGCGTTGCGCTTATTCACCGCAATGTTTCCTTATGCGGTGCTGTCATTTCGATGAGAAATGTTCGAGTGCGCGATGAGTAATGCGCAGATTAGTATCAAAACTGTTATAATAATGATGTAATTAATGCGCAGGCTCGGGTCGTGTGATATGAAAATAAAGGAATATTGCTGATTGCTGATACACGGTTCAAAGCAAACACCGCCCGCCAACATTATAATGCGATAGTAATCACAAATCACAAATCCACGCTCGCAAAAATGTCCAAGATACAGAATTCGCACAAAAAGCACCTCTGAAGTAATATCATCTCTATGGTGGTCAATCTACAAAATGAAAATCTATTAGTGGAGGCGACTGACGGTAATCTCATCGTGCAAACTCTTCATATATGCCTGTTGTATCTTGTATAGAGATGAATTATCAAATTCAACAGAAGTAGTAGCTCTTTGTGTCAATTTGTTTGCGTCTCGTAAGTGACAATGATATATGCCATGGAGATACTGTTAGAAACTCATGAAAACGGTGTATTCGTATAATAAAGCGTCTTGTGACGTCATTACCGTCATTAGTGCAAGAGTGCAACTGCAGAGTGCAGTGCGTTGGCAGAGTTTGCAGAACGCGTCGAGTGGTTGGCGGCAGCTGCAGCGTCTTTCCGCTGGAAACGCCAGGCGAATAACGCAATTTATCTAAGGTCTAAGCGATCCGAATGTATGTAGCAATAACGCTGCCGTACATGAACTTGCGGTGCGCCGCAAATGTTTATCGCAGATAAGCATTTTGCGAAACATTTCGATCGGGCGCATAATCTCCCCCTTCCCAACCCGTCGCCCATACTTTATGGAAGTTTATTTTACAACCCGCTCAACGAAACACAAGCAATACGGCAAGGCGATCTAATGAGTTTCGTAATAAATTCGATTTGCGAACGGCGATCAAAATATTCATGAGCTGGGAATATGGGCATAGTTTCGATATTACTCTAAATCACTTCATCAATGCTAGATGAAATGAATAAATTTTCATGATTTTTCTGGTACGAAATTGATTACGCGTAGTTACGCGTGACGGTGTGAGCTTAGCGCGAGTTAGTGCCTTATAAAAAAGCGACTTGATATTCCGTATACATTTTTAATACCTACGTTTTTATTATACTCCATAGTGTCTAGTATAATAAGTTTAACCATTAAATAGAATCATTAGTCGTCTAGGTGTAAGCCATGCATGTGATGAAAGTTTAAAATGCGCACCAAAAATAATATCGACATCTTGGGTAATGATTTGTAATCGACGCTTCTTTCGATACACGGACGACGGAAATTGAAATTTAATTAACGGCGATGTGCAGTGGGTAATTACATCGTTGCGGCTTGTTAAAATTCTACCCAAAACTCGCACTAGCTAAGAAGATGCAATCTTACTTATCCTCTGGTCATGAACTATAAAAATAGATGTGTCTGGTATTACTATGGTAACATGTCATTTGGTATAGTCTTTGCGGTTTTAAAATTGATACTTACCAAAGCGTTTAACGTCTTCTGGGTTCCTCGAAAACGAATGGTAATAATAAGATGCGTAATTGTTGATTCGTTCACAATTGCCCGCGTTGTGTGTGTTTTATGCAAGTGCGCTTCTTTTTACAGCTCTTTGTTGAGGCGAGGTGAGTCGAGCAGAGAGGCTATCAAAACGCAACCGATCGCCCGATGAGCATTCGGGGTCGCCTATATAGGTTTTAATGATGGTGCGCGGCCTTGGGCGGCCGGCAAGGACGATGCAAGACCGAAATAATCCCCGCAATGCCCGGCAACCGACGACCGAAGAGATTCTCATCATCAGCAATGCGCCGGAGTGCAGAGTACTCAACGACTTGCACAGAAACACATCGCGCATCTATTTAGGTATGGCGTGTGGTGGCGATTGAGTGGAGTCAAGCAAACGGACGAAAGAAAAAAAATCAGCGATTCGTGTGTGCATCGGTTTATCGCATATCGCGACGCTCCGCTGCGTCGCTTTAAGGTCACTGGAATACGATACAACCACCGAAACCACATCACCAACCTTATCCAATGCTTTTAGCAGCGCAATAAACTCTTTAGCATCTGCTAGGGACATCATTTGGGGCATCTAAACGCGAGGAAAATGTACGCCATCCAAGATGAGCCTTCATAGCAGCGAAATTATTCCGTCACTGCTAAGCGCGATGCAATTAATCATTTTTTCGCACTAACGCCATATACTGACGATGGCGTGATGCCCTGGTCGTGAGTGATGGCCAGGTCGTAAAAGTTTCGAGCACAAATAATAGCGAAACGCGGCGATGCGGCGTGGAAATAGGCCCTGGCCTGACATTGATATGGGTCCGACAAACGCTGCGGAGATCATCTTCGAGCACGTAATAATATCATAATAAATAAAGACAAATATTCGGTTCCGAGAACGACGTGATCATTATTACGCGCCGCTTGATCTTTGGAGCGCGCACTATCTGATTGTTATGGGCGACGCACGCCGGAAAGCAATAAAAATTATCAAGTTCGTAAAAAGCGCGCGCGTAAATAGCGCAAAGTATACTTAAATCGGAATCAATCTAAATTATTTTTGTGCGGACGCTTCGCGTTATAACTCACGTTAACGAACCCTTGATAACTTCATAGTCTTCTTCATATAACCGACTCGGAGTATATGTGAAGGCGATTTAGACAAATTGGATCAAAATTATTATGTATATGCATGTGGAGATTGTAGAGTATGAAATCTTTTATGATTGATTAAGGTTCATATCCTACTATAATAGACTATTACACTTTTATGCTCCATCTTTAATCATTCAGATATCTTAATTCCCTATCTTTAATAGTTTCTTCTGAAAATGTCGAACAATACAAGGTGATTCTTTAATGGCAGAATTCCTTAGGTATTTCCTGTATTTCTTCATTAAGCGAAAATAAAGTAAAAAGTTTCTAAATATTATTTTGTTTTAATTTATGGAGTAATTGAAATATTATTTAATTTGTTAACTATTCCAATTGAAATTTTTGATCCAAAGGCAAAATCGTAGTTGGAACAGATTTATAAAATAACAACATTTCAAATCTTTCAAATCTATATCTAAAATTTAATTCCTCGTACTATATTGCCAGTGGATCAAAAATTTCAATTGGATTAGATAACAAATTAAATAATCTTACAATTACACTTTTAATTAAAACAAAAGAATAATTACAAAGTTGACAAAAAACTTTATCTCCCTATAAATCAGCTATGAAGCAGAATTTACCACCTTTTTTTTTCGCTAAATGTACTTCTTTTAATACCATCTATAAAGGAATTTCACCATTAAAGATTTACCTTGTATTAACTAAATATTTAAAAATAATACAAAATTACTTCTTACTACTACTACTACTACTACTTACAATTAAAATCTTTCAAAAGTAAAGATGACTTTTTACATACTTTTTTTATATTTCTCTGGTAGAAGAATTCCTCCATTAATAGTTCACCCTGTATATAGTTATGTCCAATAATTTGCATCATCCTTGGCTAAAGAAGTAGGAAAATACATTTTCCTATTGGAGCATCGAGCATGCAAAGAATATCATAAATACAAGTTGTTAAAAAGCCTTAAATATGTCAATGATAAATATTCTGTATAATTTATTTACATCGATGAATTTAAAGAATCTCGAACGCACTTGCACTTTAATTGATGCGGTGAGCAAACAAGAATATCCTCTTCTCACTCGCAATACGCGGGGATGTGAGAAATGGCCGTCGCAATTACGATTATCGCGCGCAATTATAAAATATATATCCGAGTTGACACAAAAAGACGCCGTCGATACAGCCTAATCCTCGATCCTTCTCTGTGTCGCGCACCGGACTTCTGTGACTGTGAGTGCTCCTTGCTCCGCGCGGTGAATCCTAGTCACACTTTAGCTCTTAGCACAAACGGACGTTTGCCAAATGGAAGAAATAAAAATCTCAGTCGGGGTATATTTAAAGGTATATCAGGAGCGCGGAAAGAGAAAAGAGCGGAGGCATTTTATTATCGCCAAATGCGCCTGTGCTACAGGAATCGTAGACGTATGCTAATATCCTCTATCTTGGGTAATTTATTTCAGCGTTAATCGCATCGCCGCCATTCGCGGTGCGTTTTATTGCGAGCGGTTGGCTCTACAGTTTCCTTCGGTGATCCCCCTGACATTGCCTTTGGAAATGCGGACCAGCGCATCGCCATATCTCATGTCTGCATATATGCTAATAAATTAGCGCACATCTATTTGTGTTTGCGCTAAGCAAGCGCAGCAATTGCACTTAATTGTGCAGAAAATAATAATTATTAACGCGGTCCAATAAAATGATGCAAAACATGAAAAACTAAAAATAAACACGTGACTTGTGACAACCTGACAAGGAAATATTGAAAGGCCATTGAAGCATGTTATTATCCTTGATGTAATGCTGAAATGCTAAACGGATAAACACTGCTGGCTGAAAATTAATAGAGAAGTAATTGATTCTCGACGTTGATTTGTTTCAGGAAACGACGCTGTGGTAACATCGCCGATTATCTTTCCTATAAATATCCTAATTTATTGTAGCGCCTGGTAGCCGAGAATATTCTTACTATGTTACTTAACTAAATACCGTACGCCGATATAAACTATTGCGCTAATTTAGATAAAACGCACTTGGACGATCGAGGCGGGACGAAGAGATGGAGATGGGACCATGGAACCATGGGACCCTGGGACCATGGGACGAGTACAGGTTGTGAGCGCGCGCGCAAACGATCTGGATTGGATGGGAGATGGGAGGCTCCACGCTCTATCAGATTTTATAAATTTTCCAGTAATAAGGAAGTGACGTTAGGCGAGCTTATATAGAGTGACGTGAATGATAGCGTCATTATCTGTGGACACGTGCGAGCGCCGACATTGTTTCGTCGCGAGTCGCGAACAAATCGCGTACAGCGAAAAATTATACGCAGTGTGCTCTGCTTGGATCTTCGATCCACTCATAGACCAGAGTAGATGGTGCGTCAGAATGACGGAACGACTGGTTTGACATGATTTCAATGAGGCTTCAGATTTATTATTAGATGTGATATTAATGAATGTGTTGTGTTACATGAAAAAAATATATTTTACAATATCCAATAATATTACCTACAATATAATGACAATAATAATTTAAAATATGGACACTTGAAGAGTTATTGGAGCGAGGAGCACAGTTTGTTGTGATTGAGTTTCTTATGCGCTGGTTTTGATTAGAGAGTTTAATGTTAACGCACAATGCAATTGCTATAGGAGCATAATAATCGTCTATAATATGAGATAATCTTGCAGATGCGCAGCATGCCGTCGTTTTACGACTACCATCACCCATCCAGTAACCAACTTCAATGGTTGATAATTACACGAAATTGATTTGGATGAAAACTTCCAGTTATGTAACCTGTATAACCTCACCTAACCTGTACATTTCGTAGTTTTAAACGTGTTTATTTTTATTAAACCGATCGTTTTTGCGTTATAACGTTTATTTTAGAAGTAAAAAATTTATAAAGTTTTTGTTATACTGAAAAAATCATTTCTGTACCACGAATCGTAAAATTTCGCACTAAAATCCAATTTTTGATGCTTAAAGTTAAAAACGTGTTTGTTAGCGCTGAAACATTCAATTTTGATGTCTTTTCTTTAGAAATAAAATAAAATTTATATTTTCTTAGCAAAACGAACATTCGTAAACCACGAATAATCTAATTTCGTAGTTTTCAACGTGTTTATTTTCGATAAACAGATCGATTTTTCTTTAGAACTTGAATTTTTGAAGTAAAAAACTAATCTGAAAAGATCAATTTTGATGTAAAAAAATATCTAGGAGTAAAATAAAATCATTTCTTTCTTACCAAATGAAACATTCGTGCACCACGAAAAATCTACTTTCGTAGTTTTAAACGTGTTTATTTTCGCTAAACAGATCGCTTTTCAGTTAGATCGAGTATGTTTTTTAGTAAAAAAAATTAATCAAATGTTTGTACCTACTGAAAGAATAATTTCTGTGCCACGAATCGTAAAACTTCACACTATATACTTATAATTTTGATGTCAAAATTATTTTCTCGAAATAAAATAAACTATGTATTATCTTACCAAAAGGTAAGAAAATGTTGATGTCATTTGTTGACATAAACAAATTTGAAATAAACATTTTAATAATTAGTAAGTCAAACCTGGGCTATTGATCGAGTTTGCAACCAATGGAAAATGACACACGTTTACTGTTACTGTTAGGAATCCTTTCTCTTCTCGTGGCACTATATACTAGCTGCCAGCTGTGCCCTAACTCGGAACATTCGCGATACGAAATTAAAGCGGTTTCTAAGATAGCCATCCACAATGCGAGATTTTAATTGTGGCATTATGTTCAAATGAGTGGACGGACAACAAATGCGTGAGCGATGCGTGAATCCAACGAGAAATGTCATTGTCTGCTTGGCGCATCCACCATCCACAAATAACAGCGATAACTGTGCTCTTTGTGCACAGTGCGCTCCGCGATATTACAAAAAAATGTTTGAATATTTTAATTGCACTTTAACGGCATCCAGGATTCATGCGAAGACGTGACATAAACATTGCAGATTACTGATTGGAGATTGCACAGAGCAGATTGCAGACTGCGCCGTTGACAAGTGACAATACGACAAAATGATTAAATGAGGCTGTGCTGTGCACAGAATTACAAAACGATACAACGGTCATGCCCATATCATCTCGAAAGTGATTGATTTGTTCATTATGTCTGCCATGGCACAATGGCATAATGATCGCATAAAAGTATGAACGCAAAAGTTGTTGTGTTTTTGCAACGCTTAATCTTGGTTATGTTATGTATTTCGCAGGTCGTACGTTCTCGTGCTTCATGCTTATTTGAATGGGCAGTAAACCATACCGGGTACGCATATTTCAATGCGTCATTAAATGTCATATGAAATTCTCGAATCATCTTTCTTATGGGAATCCATGTGCAAATTTTCTGAAATCTTCGTAGCTAAAGTTAAAGGTTACGAGGAGCGAGGTATTTATTGATGTCGACGATAATTCCCTATGGACACCTATCACTTCGGTGGTGAGCTTAAGGTTTTCTTCTGGGGATTTTGGTGTGTCGTCTGTCATAACAAGCAAGTTGGTAGCACCACTCACACGGACGTTTTATAAACTGGGAAGAGCATCATTCGCAAACAAAGAGAAATTCTTGCGGGTGTGACGCGAGCAAACGCAAGATCGAGATGCGCTCATAAAATGTCCCAGCCGCATCTTGA
>JARJDQ010021461.1:0-10498 GCA_030264215.1 Geostiba sp. GC000077
TTATATATGTAGGGTATATAAGTGGAAAACACTTTCAATTCAATTGATATTAAATGCACTGTTTTCAAAGCCACCATATTGATTGGAAAACATTGCTTTCGACTATGGGAGCAGATAATAAAAATTTCAAAGAAGTATATCTCGAGAACCATTGAGTATTGAACCTTCGTGTATCGGACTATTCTTGTTTTGATGTCCTCTATCACTCACCAAGCTCTGTAAAGTTTTTTTATTAAAACCTTGTATAAGAAATGTATTAATCTTTAAGAGGTGATTGAACAAGTGTATTGCATTAATTATAAACATGTGCTAATAATTTATAAATTTCTTCTCTGAGAACTTACAGGAAAGAAGCGCTTGCAGCATACAGCGTCATTAATCAAATGTCGTAATATTTTTTTGCTTGTTCTTGTACCGTTTTCACCCTGGAGCGCAGTAAAAAATATCTTTACAAATACATTTCCCAAAGCTTATGATATTATGTAAATATCTACTGCTGGAAAACAGTAGGGGTTTCACGTCGGGCAGAAATTAACATTTAGACATTTTTTTGTAGTCGAGGGTATAAATGTCCGACGTTATCGTCGCTCAAACGGCGCCACATCGACGACACCAACGCCCGATGATGATGACGACGACTGGGACGACGAGGACGAGTCGACGGAAATCGACGACGATGGGAAAATCTACAAAAACCCCCGCAACTCCCCCTCCACGCTATGCCCTCGCGATGAAGAACAAGCAACGCTCCTGGTACGTATAGCCACAAACGGCGTCCCGCATAGCTCTTTTTACGCCTTGTTAAGTACTCATTCGTGCGTTTTGTTTTTGTTTTGGGGGCGTGCGCAGGGTCAAAAGTGCCTGCGAAAATGCTCCTCCGACGAAGACTGCAAAAGCAAGAAGAAGAAATGCCTCTGTGACGGCGCGTGCGGAATGTCCTGCATTAAGCCAGGTGAGGGTTGAAAACTTTTCGACTGAAACAATCCCGGAATTATAAACTACTTTCAGCTGAAAAACTTGGTGGATCGTGCACAATATTTTATGAGATGCCTTTTCGCAGGTTTCGCACCTATATGTACATATTCGATTTGATTCTCATGCCAACTGCCAAAACCCTCTTTGTGGTGGTCTGGTGGTAGTATACGCTTTGTGGTTTTATTAGAACTCGAAGGCAGCGTATATTGCATCGCTGCAGGGCTTCCTCGAGCTTCCCGGCGCGCGTGTTTGTTGGGGGGAAAGTTATAATTCGACCGGATGCGCTTTCACGTCCAACTTTTTCCCAAGTGGTTTCCACTTTGCCGGCCCCGATTCCGAATGAATTTACTGCCTTCTAACGTGTGCTTAAGCGGAAAGTTTTTATTTGCCCAAGGCAAACGCACTCGAGGTTCACGGGGCCTACACGACAAGAAAAGAAGGGAAAAAAGGGTGGAAGAAGGTCATTTTGTTTTTATTTGCCGACTTTCCTTTCGCCTTACAGCAAAAAAAAACCAATTAGTCAATGCAATCAACTTCTATTATTGGTCATTGTTGCAAGATAATAGGATGTAGCATTTCCCACATTTCCCATTTCCGGTGTGAAGCGAACCCAACATCAAGATTGAAGTTTACGTTTTCCCTCTCGTCTTGTGTATAAAGTTGCCTAAGCAATGCATGAACAAGTCGCATCAGAGACCTCTCTGTTCCAATTTGTGTACTTCGTGCACCTTCGTGTGATTACGTAAATACAGGCTGATTTTTATAAGCTAAATGAAACAGATTAGAGAACTTCATATGCAAGACAAGAGGGAAAACGAATCTTGATATCGGGTACACGCTCGCGAACTCGGTAGCCAAGAGCAGTTGTCGGTAAAGGTTGTTGGTTTTTCAGATCGCGAGTGCCCCGAACCGGAGCAAATAACCTTCGGCAGCGTGACGGCGAGCGGAAGACTATTCGGCGCCCGAACATCCTACTCCTGCCAGCACGGCTACCACGTCGTGGGGCTGCAGAGTCGCACATGCCAGGCGGACGGTCAGTGGGCGGGTTCGGCGCCCGCTTGCAAACAGAACAGTAAGCCTATAAGCAGACGTGAGTCGTGGAGTTTCCTCTGTTATCCAATGTGTTGTTGCCTTCTTGCAGTTTACTGTTTGTCGCCGCCGACGATTGATCACGCACGCCATAACGCGCTCCCCGAGCAAGTCACCTTCGATCTGGACTCGCAGCTACAGTACTACTGCCACACGGGCTACGTAACCAACGGTTTCCCTCGCGCCAAGTGTCTTGCCATTGATGGTCAAGCATCCTGGTATGGACCAGATATTTCCTGCGAGCGTAAGCACCACTCAGCACACATTGTGTGGCTGTAAATAAACACATGTTTTCTTCCAGCGCGCAGTTGTGGAACACCGCAGGACATCCCGAATGGATGGCACGCCGGCGAGTGTTACACTTACGGATGTCGCATCACATACCACTGCGCCGAGAACTTTGAGCTGGTGGGAAAGAGCGAACGCTTCTGTCAGGCGGACGGCACGTGGATACCGAAAGACTTGCCCACCTGCGTTTGTAAGCCACACACAAGTCAAGCAAACTGTTGAAACCATTGTGTTACTGAGTTACTCACATATTATGATAGTTAGGTTAGAAAAATAAATATGGTTGAATGCACAATGTTTCTAGTGGTAACTGCTGTGACCTGTTCACCACCCGAGAATCCTCGCCATGGCAAAGCAATATACACCTCCTGCAGTTACAACTCGGTCGTCAGCTACGAATGTAAATACGGATACTATCTGGCGGGTGAGGCGACGCGACGTTGCGGCGCCGACAAGAAGTGGACCGGATTGCAGCCAGTGTGCAAAGGTAGTCACAGCTCGAGAATTCTCTATGCAGTGTTGCCAACAGTGACAAGTCACTAGATTTTAAAAACGACATTTTCAATAAAATTTAAGAGTTGAACGAAGATAAAAATGTATACGTACACGAATCACGATGACGATATTACTGAAATGTTGCCATGTTGCCAGAGTACCAGAGTGCAACTAGTGTACTCTGGAGCACTTTGGAGCACGAAATTCCATTTTTATTGGCACCCAACAAAAGGTTACTAGAAGTAGAACTAGTGAAAAATTCTCCGTGTTGGCAACACTGTCTCTATGTACACATGCGTTTGTTATTTGATTTCTTGTGCGAGTATACATAACAATGACCACCCCCCACCCCCCTGCCGAACGTGTTGTCGAGTTGACGAATTGCTTGCATGCACAATAGAGATAAACTGCGGACATCCCGGCAGGCTTTGGAACGGTTGGCTAGAGAATATCGAAGGCGGCACGGGCTTGGGCGCCTCCATTATCTTCCGCTGCCATGAAGGTATGAAACTAGAAGGGAACTCCTCGGCTGTGTGCCAGATCGACGGCAAGTGGCGTTACCCGCTGCCTAGATGCTTAGGTAATGTTCAGATTGACACTATGGTATTACTCCTCCTTGTCTCCTTCTTGTTTCCGATGTTAATGCATGCTCTTCTTCTTGCTGCCCATTTTTGCTTTCGCGAGTGACCAAGGCCTATTACACAAAAATCATACATGGACATCACACAAACTCAAGTGAAGGTGTAATAGACTTAGGAATCTTACGAAAATGAACGTCTTTTTTACTTTTTTGCCCCTTTTTTGTTTGTAAAATCTACGAGGTGAATATGGGTCGTCTATTGCAGCACCCTGCGTGGTACCGCAGGTGTCGCAGGGTAGAATCACGCTGGAGTCGCGCGCGAACGAGACGAGCGGCGCGCAGGCGACGGTGGTGCAGCATGGCGAATCATTGACGGTCGATTGCGACCCGCACTACGAATTCTTTGGCAGCTACTCGCCGGTGACGTGCAACAATGGCACGTGGACGCAGATGCCCAATTGTCAACCGGCGCGCTGTAAACACCTGCCGAAGCTACCGAAAAATGGCATGGTCATCGCGCCGAAGATGGAGCACGGCATGAAGGCGCGCTACAAGTGTAAGGATGGCTTCGAACTCAAGGGGTATGAATTCATCGAGTGCTCATATGGGAATTGGACTGGGGAGATTCCCGCGTGTCAGGAAGGTACAGACATCATAGAGAACCTGCAACCTGGAGTACTATTATTAACATGTTTGCTTTATGTTTGGGTGTAGTTTATTGTCCTTTTCCGGGTTTTGTCGAGCACGGTAAGATTCTCTTGGTAGGCAACATGGGCCTTTATGATTATCGACCTTACGTGAAGAAGGTGATCAACAACAAGCAGATCATGTACGACTGTGATAAGGGATACATCCTGAACGAAGGACCACCTGGCGCCACTTGTATTGGAGGTCATTGGAGTCCCAGAACACTTCCCAGGTAAGTAAGCCCACACACATGTTTTTGTTCTAACCTTAAGACCATAGAAGGATGGGCACAACATCTTCTTTACTTTTTCCCTCTCAGATGCGTAATTGGACAACATCCGCGTCTACGTTGGAGCCGTCGTCGTCGCTCCATCGTGGTGGAAAAACATCGCAGCGCCAACATGCGCCATCACAGAGTCGCCGGCAACGAAGAGTATGCTCATCCTTCCTACATCGATGAACTGTTTGACATGGACGAGGACGATGTGAAATACCTAAAAGAGCACAACGAATATATGAAGCGCCTGAAGCGAGCCCTGAAAAGCACGTCCAGTTCGCGCACGGTTAGCCTCAGTCGAAAGGGTTCCTCCGGTTCGTTGAGCTTGCGACGCGGCAACAAGAAGCACGACTGGGAGGACGAGGAGGAACAGCGGAAGCAGGAGGAGGAGAAGCAACAGAAGAAGGGCATGCCCTGCGAGCCGCTCTCTAACGAACCCTATGTGAGCGTCGAGGTGGTGAAGCATGGCAAGCATACCAACATCACCTACAGCACCGGCACCGTCGTCAAGATGGCATGCGGCAAGGGATACGAACTCAATCTGCCCGAGAATAAGACGGCGAAATGCGTGCGCGGCAAGTGGAAGCCAGAGAAGCCCGAGTGCACTATTTGTAAGTACAAAGTACCCCTCCCTAACACCGAATCGTTGGCCGATGGTGGGGCCAACGTTGGAAACGTTGGAAACGTTGTTTTTACATTGGCACAACGTCATAATAACGATCTTCATAACGTCAGCACAACATCGTTATAACGTTGGTACGATAACGTTGACAACTGACATCGTCAAAAACACAACGTACCAACACAATAACGATGGTTGGCCAATTATTGGCCGCTTATACATTTTTGAATTGGCCCATCGTTCTTACGACGTTTTTTCGACGATCGGCCATCGATTCGGTGTTAGCTGGGACAATATTTGGGCGACGAGTCTTTCCACTTCCAACTTGCAGTGCCTTGCCACGTGCCTGAAATTGACAACGCAATCTTCCGCATGTCACGCGGCGAAATCATCATGGGCGTGACGCCGAGTGTAATCCCCAATGACGAGCC
This sequence comes from Geostiba sp. GC000077, assembly GCA_030264215.1. Lineage (NCBI taxonomy): Eukaryota > Metazoa > Arthropoda > Insecta > Coleoptera > Staphylinidae > Geostiba > Geostiba sp. GC000077. The sequence goes on from JARJDQ010021461.1 coordinate 5,445, forward strand.
GCTGAATGAAACGGCGGAAATCTCAAATAGTGATGTGATTGAAGTGAGCTGCGAGCGCGGATATAATCTGCAAGGGATGAGCGTGCTGCGTTGTTGGCATGGCGATTGGACCGCCACCACATTCCCCGAATGCAATCCGGCGCCGTGCATTCTGCCGCAGATCTCACACGGCCAGTACTCGTCCGGTTATCGTCCCGGACTGACCATATCCAATGGATCTTACGTTAACTTCGAGTGCGATGAGGATTACACCAAGTCGACGACGCAACTTATTGAATGCTCGCTGGGGGAGTTGTATCCCCGGCGGCCGGCGTGCCGTGACAACTCCACATTCCCCAGCCCCGACTCACCGCACTACATGGGTGGGACGGATATTATCAAGGGCGGTGATATTACAGAACTAGAATACGGCAGCGCCAAGTCTTGCGGACCGCCGGCTAAGTATGACTTGACTTTGCTCAAATGCACAATGCACTCCTAATTGAAACCTAACCTCACTTTGCAGAGTGCAAGGCTCGCTCATCTATCGTAACGGCGAGCCGCTCGTGGACGATGAACGTAACTTTCCGCACAATACGGAGGTGACGTTTAACTGCATCGAGAGCATCATGGGCGAGAAGAACACGTGGCGCATTGTATGCGAAGACGGCAGCTGGATAGGAAGGTCCTTAAATTGCGGTAATGACACTTAGGTCACTTAGGTTAGGTTACGGCTGCGAGCACGCGTTTGTGAGAGCTCCGTTTTAAAATGCAAGAAAAGTGGTAAACTCGAGGGTGATAATTGAAAGTGAGGTGCCATCAGATGCGTCTCATCGAGAGGGATCGAATGGCGCATAAAGGAGGAAAATCCGCCGGCGGATGCGGTGGATGTTTGAGGATTAGGTTAGGTACTTCATTCTCCCTCTCTGCTCACACTCTGCTCTTTCTCCATTTCCTTATAGAAAACGAGGACGGAGGCAAGAAATATCACGGCAATAACAACAGTACGTGCCTCTTCCGGAACCAAGAACCCAATGTCATTTCTTTCTATAACGACCAACAAATAAGAGAGGATGTTGTGGAGTTTCCCGCTGGCGCTACACTCGTGAGTAGATGCATCGACATTGGCAAGTATTCGATGATTGGCCCGAACAAACGACACTGCATGGGCGGCGAATGGGATGGTGCACAACCGTCCTGCTTTGGGCTCAATCAGGAGAACGACTACTCGATGGAGAAGCCGCCGACGATCCTCTTTCGCCATCAATTAGGCCCAATCGCTCAGTCGAATGACGGCAGGTTGATTGTCTATCCGGGCACGATTCTGCATATGGAATGCCTGTGGATACGTCGCTTCGGCGTGCCCAAGTGGACGGTGAGCCACGATTATCGTAAGTATCCGGAGGGATGGCCCGAGGACCCAGAGCGCGACCCACTGCTGGAATATCGACTGTCGATTTTCCACGCGTCCAAAGACGACTCCGGCACGTTCACGTGCGTGACGCCCGCGAGGCACACGCATTCTGTCGAGATTGTGGTCAAGGGTAATTGCCGAAACTCTTAAAATGCAATTAGCCAATTTTTCCACCATAATGTTACAGCCGTACACTGCCCACCGGTGCCGCAGCGACGCGGGCTCTCCGTGAACACGCAGAGCACCAAGATGAACACGAAGCTGATCTTCAGCTGTGTGAATGGCAACGCGCTGATCGGCACCCATGAGCTGCACTGTCTACCCTCGGGAAACTGGAGTGCACCATTTCCAGTGTGCGAGAGTAAGTACTCTTCTCTGCTCTCTCTTCTTAAGGTAGTATAAGAAGGGTAGTAGTAGTATGTGCTGTGTTGTGTGCGCCTGCAATTAGGTATCGAGTGCGGGGACGTGGCTGGAAGCCTGCCAAAACACCTGCGGGTGTCTATCGTATCCAGGGAGGTCGGTGGGCGTGCGGTGTTCAGCTGCGCCTCCGGTTTCGGACTACGCGGCTCCCACGAAACCGTGTGCCTGTCGACCGGCGAGTGGGCCGCTCCCTTCCCGAGCTGCGTAGGTACGTTCCTCTCGTCCCGCAAATCGCATCTCGCGCAGCATCTCTCGCCTCTCGCCTCATGATATCAGCACATCACTAATCCACACACGCACGCACACCTCATACATTCCGCACAAACACTTAAACCATAGAAAGATGGTCACTTTGACAGCGAGCTTGTACGCAACATCAAGGTTACGTTTTCCCTCTAGCCTTGTGTATGAAGTTGCCTAAGCAATTTCAGTAAGCTTATATTTATAGAATTTACAATACATGCGTAGATTTAGTATTTCTTTTTCTATTATTTATGATTTAACGTATTTTCTGCATTTTTACAAACACAATTAATTAAGAAATTCTAAGAAAATGCTTGATGCATCAACAAGTCGCATCAGAGACCTCTCTGTTCCAATTTGTGAACTTCGTGAAGCTTCGTGTGTACACCTAAATACAGTTTTCTTCATAGGCATATTTTTTATAAGCTGAATGAAATTGATTAGGCAACTTCATATGCAAGACGAGAGGGAAAACGTAAATGTTGATGTTGGGTACATGCTGTGTCCATCCTTCTATGGTTTAAGGTCAAACATTTTAACTATTAACCAAACTGGAGTGTTTATAGAGGTGCAGTGCGATAGTCCTGGAGCGCCGGATAATGGCTACAAACAGGGAACAGAACCCTTCAAGGCCGGAGACGTAGTGCAGTTCAACTGCAACAACGAGTATATGATGGAGGGTCAGCCGATCATCGCATGCCAGGATAATGGAAGATGGTCCGGCCCGCTACCGAAATGTAAGATGCTCACTCGTTTCCTGCCCATTATGCTCAACATACATTTCACACTTGTACGTCGTGTATACAGGTATACAGGCCTGTTCATATCCGGGAACTACAATTAGCGGGCGGATGTCCTCCGTGAAGTTCTACTACAAGATTGGCGAGAACATCACATTCACGTGCGACGAGGCGTACAGCCTCAAAGGCGCTGCGATGCTGAAGTGCCTGCGGAATGGCAAGTGGTCCAACGCGATACCCAACTGCGTGCCGGATGACGCCGACCTCATAGGATAGGGATAGACATAGCCGACATACGTCCTGAGCACTTTTAATGTTTTAATTTAGGAGCAAGAAAAAGAATTTTGCATTCAATCACAGACAGCAGACACAGCTGCTGGTAACTCAGCACGCATAACACCACAATCGTACATATCGTTATATTAGGAGCTAGTAAGAGGAGTACCCTGTCTGTACTGCTTTATTATTTTATCAGCATTTAGATTCACTGTAGGTATACTATAGATAATGCCTATGACGCTATGACTATTACGTCTTCGTTATTGATTTACCTCTGTGGTACTCTCATAGAGGAATATGCGGAATAAAAAATCGATTGTGCGATTCCCTAGCATAGTCATTTTATATTATCATTGATACTACTAGTACTACTACTACTTCATATTATCGTATCCTATTCGTAGGTAATGTGATTATCGTTTGTATAATTGTACCGCTGCACAACTGCCAGTGAACGAGAATTGAATCCTGGCTTTTGATTGGTTGCATGTCAGAAATATTTGACATTCAGCCAATCAAAAGCCAGGATTTCGTTTTCACTCACAGCTGTTCAGCAGCCTTTAGCAGCGTTGCCAACGTGGGGCATGACTCGTGAAATGCAAAGTTATGATCCACAGATCAGAGGTAAGTACGTAGTAGTTGTAGTAGTGTCCTTGTGTCGTAGTATACCTACTACCTGTGCGGCTGGAAGTATACGATCGTGCGTCGTGCACAACAAAGGTTCTCCGACACGCTCATACATGGTGCACTATTGTGCGTCGGATCAGAGCGTAGCTATTACAACTACACACCACCATACTACGCGATACCTGGCAATACCTGTGTGCGCCGACCGTGCGCACTCGCGCTCTGCATACGTCGCTCGACGCACGCTGTAACAATACGCCACGCCGTGCCGTCCGTCGCATACCTGTAAAATTATAAAAAAAGAGCAAATCAGTAATGAGGAGATGCGCATCGTGCGCAGAACGCGCTCCCTCGTTTGATTTGAAAAAAGTTTGAAAACGTACCTCCACTTGGATTGTGTGCCGATGCATCATGTGTGATAGTGTTGACAAATGTGATAGTGCGTACGAATTGGAATTGGAATTGCACCCAGAGTTGCTAGAGCTGGACGCACTCCCCAAAAAGCCTTTCGTCCGGGTAAGTAAATCTCATATACAACATTTGTATACCGAATTTGTAGTTTCTTGGAGTTGAGTGTGCAATCTGTGGCAACACTGGCAACATTTTGGTTCGTAAACTTTTTGTTTTTGTTAGTTGCTCTTGCCTTCTTGGTGTCCCAACAAACATAATATGGTAATAATAATAAAGGTGCGGAGACATTGCGAAAGTGAATGTTATTTGTTTGCTAACCACTACGAAGTAAATCACCTCAATCCTCAATGTTGTAGGAGTTGTAAAAATCGGATTACGCGGTAATGAACTACTTTTTGCGCACCGCGCTAGTGGCAAATACAAATTACCCACTTCCTATTGCTATGCCAACAACAAATATACATAATACATAATATTTTGATGTGCGGAACAAATTTGGTATTATTGGTGTGCGGCGCACATCAGATAATTATGCTATAAAATATTGCGAACAATGGTGTTAGCTTTTAGAAAAATCAACAAGTTTTAACGACACCCCAAATACAACAACTATTGTTACAGAAACCAGTTTTACAACTAATTAAATGTGTTTGAAACATAACTTTTTGCTCCTTGCACCTACGTCATAATTTTATCGTAAACAATTCATAATATTATAATCATCGCCTCATTAAAATGTTTCTCTAAACTTGGACTTGGTGAAAAGTTAAAACATCAGTAATTCTTGATGAGAGAATCGCTTAATTTCTCAAGTAGTCAAGTTGAGCTTATTTTTGCCTAACAAAGGGGCACAAATTAATTTCTTGCCTGTGCCCCTGTATTTCATCCTGACTCTGAAGCGACGAAGAACCTTTTTGTACGATTATGATTAAGATTAATTA
>JARJDQ010021465.1:0-15139 GCA_030264215.1 Geostiba sp. GC000077
TGCAATGTCAGTTTTCTCTTAAATAGTATCTGACCAGAATTATTAAAATTTTTGTAAACTTTGACTTAAATTAATTTGAATTAATTCAATTTAAAGTTTTAAGTGTTAACCATTCGGATTAAATGCTATTTAAGAGAAAACTGACCTTGCAGAAGTGCCCGATTTTTAAAACAGGTACTATTCCCTGTTTGACGAAAAGGAATTTTGCTATTATGCATATTTGTAACCTAAAAATCGCAACTTTGATAACCTCGTGTGACCAAACGAAGAGAGTTGGAACATTTTTGTATTATGATTTTCTACTCAGAATTAATCAATGAATCTCGTCACGTATAGATTATCCACCAATTCATTTACACCCTGTATAGAGAATACCATGTGAATACCAAAGAGCGTGCGAATGCCAGCGTGTATGGAAAGTGTTTCTTTGAATTTGAACCGAAAGTTCTGTTTGTGGTTTCTAATGGCTTCCATATGCCATTAGAAACCACAAACGAATAGCGATATGTACGGGTTTGAAAGAAAATTACTGTATGTATGTTTTTTATCTATGGCTTCGTTTTGGGAGGGAGAATCAGCTGTTTTGGATATCTCTCAGTCCAGTCTGTCAGTCTCAGCTCTTAGGTATAGGCAGCATTACATTTCTTTTGTGTTTGAGCTCTTGAGTAGCAAGAACATGAGTAAAACAACTTCCATTATAACTGGAGAAGCTGCAGAAACAGATAGTGATGATGATGATTGCTGCACCAATAAGAATATTGCCCAGGTATGTTGCATGAATATCATTAATGTACTTTAATTTAATTCATATTAAACAGAGCCATACAGCTTCCACCCTGCAGGGAGAAATTGTAAATGGTGAAGATTCAGAGTCAGATACAGGTGTGTATTATGTTGTAGTTCAGGTACAGTTGAAGAAAGACATTATAAACATTTACCATGTCCAGATCTAAAGCCAACAATTGCTGCTGCAAAGGTTAAAATGCTTTCTGTGGATTCACAACAACCAGATAAAATTAATCAACAAAAGTTTGATTCTCTTTTACACAAAAAGTTATGTAAGTACATTTAGGCCTCTTTCCTCCACCTTGATTACCAGATTAACCTCTAACTGATATTGCTTATATTGATGGCTTAACTTAAAATGTTTAAACTGAGTTAATTGAGGTGAAGAGAATGGGCCTTAAGCATCTTAACATTTGCATGGACATTATTATATTTAATTTTTTTTTGTTAGGTGAGAACAACCTAACAGTAGATAAAAATCTGAATAATTTCCTCTCCAAATGTGAGAATGAAACAACTACAGCACTCAACAATACAGATAGGCAATTAATGAAATCCCAACTCACTTTGCAAGCTGCATTAAATTCGTTGCGCATTTTAAATGCAAATGCAATATGTATCAAGTATAAGTTAAGAAGCATTGTTGTTGATGATTACTATTTACATAATTTAGCTGTAACTGATAAGTGGCATTCAATACAGTAAATGATCAGTGAAACTATTTGTTCACGACATCCTTCCTTTTCTGGGCCGGATGTATAATAGGTTTCCGTGTTTGGGATGAGCGAGCGCTCATTTCAGCGCTCTTTTTGGTTGATTTCACCATTCGCGGCAGAGACGCTGATCGCGGCGGATGAGCTGATTCAGATTTGCCTGGCGAAGGGCGTGATTGAGCACTTCTAAAATTGCAAACATAGTGTTAATACAGCGTGTAAATGAAATGGCGGATAATCTACACCTGGCGCGATTCATTGATTAATTCTGAGTAGTACATCGTAATAAAAAAATGTGCCAACTCTTTTCGTTTGGTCACACGAGGTCATCAAACTTACGATTTTTAGGTTACGAATATGCATAATAACAAAATTTCTTTTTCGTAGAACAGTACCTGTTTCCTCTTAAATAGGATTTAACACTTTAAAACTTTGAATTAAATTAATTCAAACTAATTAAAGTCAAAGTTTACAAAAATATTAGATGCTATTTAAGAGAAAACTGACTTTGCAGATGTGATCGATTTTTACAACAGCCGCAGTGCAACGATTATGCATATTTGTAACCTAAAAATCGTGTGACCAAACTAAGATTTTCTACTCAAAATTATTCAACGAATTGCGCCACGTGTATCCGCCAATTCATTTACTCCCTATATTGTACCTACAAGTAGATTTTACATTTTATAACTTACAAATCTCTGGCCGCCTTCCTGAAATTGAGTTGCACCCTAAAGTTTTCTTGTATAGATGTCCTAACTGTTTGCGATTGATCCTTGCGAGCGTCCTTTTCGTTGGCAAATTGACCCATCGCTTCCAGCGCTTGGATCTTTTGCCCCATCAAATAATCGATCTCCATCTCCTTGGCATTTATGAACGCCTTCAAATTTTCCACGCTGTTTCCATCGCTATAATCCCGAATTTCGAACGTGTCCGCACTCTCATTGTGCATCTCCAGCATTTTTCGTAGATTCGCAATTTCCGCTTGCAGATTGCGCTTGACTTCGTCGACGTCGGTCTTGTAATCGAGATGCTCCTTCATATGAGCATCAATGCGCTTCGCCATATTCTCCAACTGCACTTTGTAGTTGGCACATTCATTAACCACGCGTACCAGCTCGGTTTTCGACGTTGTTTGTTTGCCTTGCATATCTTGCAATTCAAGTAGCAGTTTTTCGTTTTCGTCTTTGATTAGTTGGAGTTCACCTTTAAGATTCGTATTTTGTGTATTCATGGTTTGTTGGAGCAAGTTGTTTGTACGAATGTAGCTCTCAAAGTCGCTTTCGACCTTCAGTTTGGTGTCGTTCGCAGCTTTCAGTTGAATTCGCAGCTGAGCCAGTTCCTGTTTCAACGCTTCGTTGCTGCTCGAGAGAGTCTTATTATCTTCTCTGATGGAGCCAACATTAGTTATAGCATTTTGCAACATATCAATCTCTGCTTGATATTTTATAATTTCCTGTTCTAGGTTTTTGCTCTTCATCTGGCATTCGGACAACTCGGCGCACGTTTGCTGGCAATGACGTTGGAGAAGATGCATCTCATTATGCAGTTTCTCACTTGCTGCAGTGGCGCTCTGTAAGCGTTTTATATCTGAAATCAATTGTTTATTGTTCAGATCACGCTCCTCTTGGATTTGAGCATTGATTCTTATCTCATTGACAAGTTTCGCACACTTTTGAAGCGCTTCGTCTAATTTGCAATCCTTCTCGGATAAATCAGCCTTCAATTGAATATTCTCTTCGTTAACCTTGCTGAAGTTGACGTTTAAAGTCTGCAGCGCGTTCAACACGTTTTCACAGTGTTTGCACGTCTGTAGTTCAATATTTTCTTGCAATTTCCTGAGACAAATGATATGCTGATCATTCACCTGCATCAGCAGATTGTCCACCTCTTGGCGCAACTTTACATTCTGCTTTTGCAAGTCGATATTCTCCATCTTGATTTGCACCGCATCTACGAGATCTCCGCCGATAAGAACCGTGTTAACACCAAAATGAGCACATACTTTTTGGGGACTGTGGCAATCGACCTGTTCCTGAAGTTTGAGATATTCTTCGAGCAAATGCTGATGTTGATCAGTCGTGTTGTTCTTTGCCTTCTCCAGGTCGTAATGCGATTGCAGAAGACTTTCGTTCACGGATTTGTATTGATTGAGACAATTGATAAGCTCCTCGTTCTGCGTGAGCAAGTCGGCGTGTTTCATGATCAGTTTTTGATGCTCGTTCTGGGAGGACCACTTAAAGTCGAGAAACTCCTTCATTAGGACTTTAAGATCGTTCTCTAAGCTTGCCAACAATTCCAACTTATTGTCCACATTATTGCTGCCTGCATGTTTGCACTGCAAACGCGCCGACAAATCTTCACAAAGGCATTTCAATTCTTCAAGGTCATTGGAGGAATCGCCAACGTTCAAATTCAAATCGGAATGTTGGTAATGCGTGACGCAAATACATTCATTGCTTGATGTGTTATCCGAACTTGCGTACGGGTCAGTTTCAGGCGAATCTATGTGAGCCACGACCCGACTATGAATTGCTTTATGCTGCATATTCTTCGGATTCAGATAGACAATTCGGCCCAACTGTTTCACACCTTCGCTTAATTCTTTGTTATCTGCGCGTAACTTGCTAATTTCTATTTGTACTTCTCGAATCTCATTATAGTCTTGCGCTTGCTGCAATTCTTCCAGTTGCTGCTTCAGCTGAACGTTCTCCTGCTTTACCATGGCATTTTCATTAATATTTTGCCCAAGTTTCAAGCACATTGTATTCAGCTCCTTTAACGCAATTTGATTAACACGTTCTGTCTCTAATTCCTCTTTCAGCGCCATTACAAGTTTAGCCAATTCGTTATTTTCGGCCCGCAACACATTAGCCTGTTCCTCAAGCGGTGCCCAGCCGTAGATTTGGGTACTGTTCGTGCATATCTCGTATCGTTTCTTTTTATTATTATTGTCAGCCAATTGTTTTTCCAAGAGTTGAATTTTCGTGATCATTGCTGTTTGTTCCCCTTCATATTTCCCCTTTTCCTCGACCAATTGACTTCGGTACAAATGATTGGTCTCCAAGTTCAACGTCACAAACAAGTCTTTTAAGTCCTTTAATGTCTGTGCGTTGATTTCGAGAGCTTCGTTTCTACATTTCAAATACTTTATGGACGAATACGCCTCGGCGAGTTCCTTACTTAAGTCAACTAGACGTTTCCTATAGTCCTCATCATCATCCCCACGCTCCAAAACGTTTTTGTAATCTGTTTGCGTGTTCTGATTTGATAGTTCAATGACGATTCGCGGCACCTCAGAATTTGCACTTTTCATAGTATCCATTTCTTGAAGTAGCATTTTATTCTGCGCTTTCAGATTGCTATTTTCCTGTATCAAGCACATGCAATCCTCGCCTGCCTGCAATATAACATGTTTGCACAGTTCTTTTATCTGTTCCACATTCAAAAATGATTGTCTCTCAATAAAGGCACTGAGCAAATCAATATTGTCGCGTAGCTCTAATATTTCAGAATTTTTTGAATTTACGCACCCGATGAGTTTTTCACAATTTGCCAACGTTGTTTCCAAGTAATTGTATATGTTTTCATTGACAACCACATCTTGTTCTAAATTGAGTAGTGCTGTCTTTAGAGTATACATTTCATCGAATAGCGAATTCTGTGTCATTATGGACGAATACATTTGTAGCTGGCATTGAACCTGTTTGTATGCACTGCTTTTTGTTGTCGTATTGGTGCCAAAGTTAACATTGTTAATCACAGCTTGAACACTGCTTGATTTGAGATCGAAAGGAATGTTTGTAGAAGAGTCTTCTTGAAGGAGGATAGTTTGACAACCATTTTCAATAAAGAAGGACATGGTATCAAGATCATTCAATCTATAGCTAGCTGAATAATTACGTTCGCATTCCTCGCCAGTCGTAAAAATGTGAGAACGGGGGTTCTCATTGTTTTCTAAATGTCTGCTAGATTCTCGCAGCGAACTTTCAGCGGCTGCTGCTTCGAGCTTCTCAATGTATTGGCGAATTGCTTCGAGCGGTTTTTCGGTGGCATTGCTCAACAGTTCAATGATTTGGTCAGATTTTTCGTTCTGCAGCAGCAATGTAATGTTGATTTTATCCAATTCCGCTCTTTGATTCTCATGGATTGACGAATGTTGTACTTCTTCACTGCAAGGGGGCGGTATGAGATCCACTTGTGATTGGAAATCAACGTAATTGTTACATTGCATCCTCCTTTCGTACTGCGAGTTACAGAAACATATTTCAATGATTGAATTAAGCTTCAACTTACTAATTTTAGCTTACGGATTTTAATATAATTCGAAGATTTTCCAAGTCATTGAGTGTCTTCTTGTGCTCACACGTAACATTGGCAACATCCTCCAAACACTTCTTATACATTTCCTCCAGCTTTTTAATCTGTTCCTGCTGAAGGTGCAAAACATGTTCTTTCGTTTTGAGCGCTTGGCCCGTGTGTGCTAGTTTACTTTCAAGATCGTAGACTTTTTCCTCCAAAATGAGAGACATTGAATTACTTGAAATTGACGCGTCCATGAGGCAGTATTAATTTCGCAAATTTGGAGCATTTATAACGTTCAAATTTTTGCCATGTATATGTGTCACATGCAGGCAGGTGACATTTGTCATTCGGTGTCGCAAACGCAAAAGAAAATGTCTTAACTCCAGTTTTAAACGAGCGACGACAAGAACACGTCGCTCGCACCGCACCGCCATTGAAATCATGTCGATGAAAAGCGGTACAACAGCGTCCTCAGCAAAACACCATAGGAAATCGCATCATGGCAGCGTCGGTAGTGGCCATAGTGGCCACAGCAGTACAGGCAGCAGAGCTAGCAGCAGAAAACACCACAGCAAACATTCCAGTAAGCGCAATTCGGACAAATCCACCGGCACACACCACAGCGGAGGCAGTCATAAGAGTCACAAGAGTCGAGGATCAGATCCACCAAACAGCACCAGTTCACACCACCACCATCACCACGGAAGAAAATCCTCGCACAGGCATCACGGAAAGAGCGATGACGATTCGGATCACAGCCACGGGAGAAGCAGTTCGTCGCGCAGAAAATCCCATTCCAAGGACAAAGGCAGCGGCAATATCAATATTAACATGTGCGACAAAGGGTGTGGTGGAAAAAGTCAACAGAAAACATTTGATTATCCAACGCAAACGCAATGTAGACCAGATTGTCCCTTTAATTGCAAGGTGATTCGAAACGCGCCGTGCCAAAAAAGTCCAGATGCAGCATGCAACTGCAAATAAACCAAAACAAAAAAAAAGACGACGAAACAATATCCCCCGAGGGTATTACTGGCTCTCGTTGATTGAATATCCATATCCGGCAGCTCGAACGTGCCGATTGGCCAATGCTGCTGCGATTACGCTGTTGAGAATTTCATTCGCTTCGCTTCGCACATGCAATAAAAATTGGTGCGTTCTGCGCAGCTCCTCGATTTCAACTAAGAGCAATTTTATCGTAGCACCGCACGCCGGACACGCAGGCGGACATACGAGCGCGGCGCCATCTGTGTTCTCCGAATTCGTGCTTGTGTCCATGATGGAGTTCATGTCTTTCAGGTACGGTTGTGGCAGGGAATCATTGTGCGTCATTTTCACAAGTGATTGCCCTTCTTGGGTGCATCTGGCGAATTCGATCGGGTGCGATGTGGACTCCGTTAGCGCCTCTCCATTGGTCTCCGGGGTCTCCAGCGTCTCCAGTTTATTGCAAATTGAGGTTATTTTTTGCTTGATGAACTCGCAATTGTTGCTCGTCTCGTGTTGCACGGAGCGGAGGGTGTGCATCAGTCGCGTTAGGAGGCAATATTGGCCCTCCAAGCTTCTCGTGATTGACTGAAAATCGCAGCCCGAAGACGGTGGTGCCTCAGGAGGGATGGCAATTGGGCGCACTTGTGTGCCAACACATCTTGATTTGCACTCACAGTTGGGGCAGGGCAAATCGTTCTGGATGTTGGCGTTCTGGATATTGCTGCAGCGCATGCGTGTAACATGCTCAGCATTGCGTTGCTGCAGTGCTGAGACATTCACGGAGACTTTATTGGTGCCATCTTTCACTCTTGCGCTGGGGCTCTGGTTTTCCATCAAGATGGGTTGTAATTTCTCCCTACAGATCTACATTTCGCTTGACATTTTGGCATTTGACACCTATCACTACTTTGTCACTTATCTCTATATCTAATACTCACAAGTCAGAAATACAATTACTAAAAAGGTGCGCGTCTGGAAAGGGTATTTTCTATTTTATTTTTGCTACATTAACAATTCACTTTCCAAATTTAAAAACACCCGTCTTCTTTGGTTTCTCCATCTGTAAAAGTGGCTTGTGTTATGAGATTGGTTAGAATCTAACCTTACTTATTCATTATGGAAAACCGTCCATTTACGCCATTTACTTGCGAATATACGCCTGCAGTTTCATTTGGGCAATGCATTGGCCTATATTCGAGGTTAAATGAAAAGCACTGTAGATTTTATACTCACATGTCGCGTTGTGCCGAATAACATTTTCGCTTTGTCTTGTTCCTCGTGTGGTGAGTTACCTTCGTCAAGCGACGACCCGCCAACGATGTTTCGCTTAAACTGCAACTTCTGCTTGATCGCCTGCGATAGTATCACCTTCCTGCTATCGCTCCTAATCGCTAAGAGTAAGTCCAACCAGGTCCAAGTAACGTTGTGGTATTCCAAAGTTGGAATGACCAGGGAAAATTCGCGAATGTCCTCGAGGTTCTTTTCTTTATTACCTTTATATGACAAACGCACTGGCACCTCAGGGATCTTAATGTAGATGAAGAGTTTGTTTTTCTCAGCGCGTTCCTAACATTCATTCCAATTAGTAGATAAACAGTAAGGTTATGCAATTGTGCTCAAGGGTGTACCTTCATTTTTTCCACGTCATCAATATGCACGTAGAAATTTGAATCGCGATTACGCTTTGTCTTCTTTTTCGCGCCTTTGATCGACCCGTTGTCCTCCACGTCGTCATTGGCTGATGCAGTGGCACGCTGTTCACCGTCGATGTTATCCGGGTCGCGTTCCGGGAAACAGAATTTCAGCATAGTGTTGTAGAATTTCTTCGTTAGCCCGATCGTCAAAGGCACGACATTGATCTCAAAGTGCTCCTTCACCGATATTCCGCCCACTGGTGGTTTTTCACGACAAAAAATTCGCACAACTCGCTGGAATGATAGTAATGATAATAATAATATTATACATCAATCTAAAATGACGTCATTGTAGGTTAGAGTCGTGGAAGATAAATATATTATAACTTGATGTAGCATTAGGATGATCTAAAAATGTCTCCAACGACTCTAACCTCAATATCACGTGATTAGACGTGATTAGATTGAACTATGGAAGAAAATAAAAAGTCACCTTGTGTTCGACGGGCATATTGCTTTGGATTTCCGTCGGCAACAGCACCTCCTTATAAATTTGATTCGGCAGCAGGTTCGTCATCCGCACATATCCCAATTCTAGTAGATGCTCGACGCTATCGTCACTCTTGGAGTTCTTCGTATATAAGAAGTTGGTGAGCACCAGATCGGCAATACCAATTTGGCCATCGGCTTCTGTCAAACGCCATTGCGCGTGCTTGAAGAAGATTTCATTCGCGCGCACAATCTTCAATGGTTTATCGTTGCGCGTCGTCGCTAAACGAGCGGTCGCCAACAGCTGCGACTCTTTGTAACAGGATAGCATCATGTCAAGCTCTTCGGCTTGAATGGTTAGCAAATTTTTGCATTCGTGTACGCGCTGCTCCAACTCGAGCAAATCCTCCTCCAATTCCGGTGACGTGTCGTCAGCGATTGATTTGTGAACCAAGTAAGCCTCTTTTTCTAGCCGCCGCAAGCGAGATAACGTGGAACGAACCTAATTAAAGGGGATTTGAATACAGTCATGCCTAGAAATAATGATTACTCACTTTCGTTTGCAAAATCAATATAGGTTTCCGTTGATCCTCGACGGATTGCAATTGCAGCTGAAATCTCATCCTTTGGAGTCGTTCCAAAGCCTCCTTTCGATGTGTGTCGACAAATAAGAGCAGATTATTTATAATATCGAGCAGCATTGCGTATTGCAAGGAGTTGGTCGAACAGTCAAGATCATGATGCATTAAGGTGAAAGCATTGACGGCGCTTTGTCCTGGTCTGAAAAACGGTTCGAAATCTTCTTTAGGAGGTGGCGGCAGTTCGCCGTGGATTGCCGCGGGATCCACCGAAATGTCACCATAGCCAACGTAGAAGAACTCGCATTTGCAGCGCGACACGATGCGTTGCAACTGCACCGGTGAGTCACTATTCGGGTTGGAGGCTCCGACAGTATCCGAGACCACAGCGCCTACCGAAACACCACAGCCCACCATGTTGGGGACCTGCGGTATCTCTGATATTACCGTGCACTCTTTCTCCTGAATATTGTCCACGGTCAACCACATAATATTTTCTGCAAACAGGCAAAGGCTGTCATTCTACAACAAGACTCGACAAGAAGCCTTACCATTCAAGTCGTCATTGTCACCACCGGCATTCACTGTTGCATAATACTGCATGCACTCCAAATTGCCAACCCAAGTGGTTTTAGACACCAATGTACATTCTTTCCATACTGGCCGATGTATGCGCTGCATTATTTCCGCCTTGGCAGCTGAAAGTATCACGTAACCTTTCGTTTCGCATCCCTTAAGTAACACCTGAGCGTTGACAAGCGCAACTGGAAACCAAGCAGACAAATGCATTTCAATTCATAATAGTACATTATGAAATATGCAAATCATATTTATCGCACCCCAAGAGTGCTTATATGAGTTTAGTTCAATGTAAAAAGGAGTGCTTTTATGACCACAAAAGTACTCGTCCTAGGTGGCGCTGGTGTCGCGCCGTACAGGCCGCACATCAAAAACGATGTGTGCAAGTGTCAAAGTTGTGTTCATCGGTCGAACAAATTGAATTATTGTTACAAGAACGCGTTTAAATCCATGTCAAAAAGTGCCAAATTAAATGGGGAGCGATAAAACGTTATATACCACTTGGCCGCTCCTCTGGATGCGTTACTTTGTTCAACTTATCAACTTATCGTAACCTGCAACCACGAGTTCGCAGCCGTGTGCTATAAATAACTAATAAAATACACATACTATTCCAATTCTTATGCAATATATCATCGTCCTGGCATGCCTGAGGCCCTTGCAAATGTTGCTGACGAGTCGCAGAAGAGAGGTCATCACTGAAGACGACGTTTTTATTCTCGGCCTCGGCGATCAATTGCTGCAGCATATTCGCTGCCTGCCCAGACTCTAACTTTTGAGGTATGCCCCCGGAATTGGTCGCATTGCCTGTACCTGGAATAAGAGTGGCCCCATTTGCGTCGTCAATGACGCCTTCTTGAGAGGTGCTGCCACCTGGTCGACGCTTAAGCGGCGTGCTGGTCGGATCCTTGCGCACTGCTTTCAACACCTCCGTTGAGAGGTTCTTCTTCATCTGCTTGTTCTTCATGAACGTGTCAAATAACGAAAAGACAACATTCCGATTGCTCTGTGTCCACGCGCCTTTCAAATCATACACGACCAATCGATGTGTAGGTGTATCTTCTCGCCCTCGTCCAGCCTCACTGTGCGGTTCGCGACCGTACGAAACCTTTGCCACGGAAAGGCAATAGCACTTCTCGACTGGCTGTTTCAGATAACCTTCCACATCGCCTAGCGAATCATCCGAGAGCAAAGCGCTCTTCAACCAAATCTCACTATCGCTTAATTCGGATGTAACATAGACAATGGACCACTCTGCTTTGGGTCGATGCACGAGCCCATCATCCACTGGCAGAAGAGACAGAATGTGCTCGGAGGTCGACGCTAGGTGACCACCCAACAGCTGCAGACCTCGTTGCATCGCAAATGACATCCAATAGCAGACTTGAAACTTATGCAGACCCAACAACAAGTGTACCTTCTTATAATGCCGTGAAAGTTGCAATTTCCTTGGTCGTACACTATTGAAAATTCTTCCGCGTCTCGTCGGTCTAGTCACACCTTGTAAAATCAGTTTTAAATTCTCAAACCATCTCAACGTCGAGCCATATAGAGACAGCGTCGGAAACTTCCCAACGGTGAGCATCTTTGCATTATAGTTTTCAAGGTTCGCAGATGACATGCTTTCGGGAATTAATTCCCCTGGAACAATCTTCCCAACCTTCGTCTCCAGAGTGATTGACAAGTTAACATTTTGCGATCTGAACGCCCTGAAGGAATCGTGCCGTGTATTGCTGGAATACTCTGGAATTTTATCGGGTGCGCACTGAACCACACTATGATGATCTCGTGGATCACCCAGGCACACCCAGTCCAACGATACCACCAACTTCAAGTTCGGCAAATGCAACAGCTGACAATCGTCATACTTTGAAGCTGTGCGCACGAAAATGTTGAAGTCACCCTTGAACACGAACCTGCAGTTAGTCCAGTCCATTATCACATCATTCCACGTTAACTCCATCTCTTCGGTGGTATTGTACGGATCCAACGAGGCATGCAGCAGCACGGTGAGCTGCTGCACTTCCACGGTGAGACGTCCATGCAGCAGCAAGCGCATCTTGTCCCAAAACGGCAACGGAGGTGATGGGTCCCTACTTGGTTGAAAGATTTTCTCGAATGACAAATTGCACTGGGCAATCACGGGCTCCCAGCAGGGGCCAAACGCATAGGAAAAGGAGGCGATTTCGCTGTTGAAGTCGTGGTAGAGTTTTAGCGGGAGCAAAGAGCGTGAAAGCAATGGAGATGAAAATGGCCCGTCCAAATTAATATCAACATCTCGCGTTGCTGCAATTATAAATCAT
This sequence comes from Geostiba sp. GC000077, assembly GCA_030264215.1. Lineage (NCBI taxonomy): Eukaryota > Metazoa > Arthropoda > Insecta > Coleoptera > Staphylinidae > Geostiba > Geostiba sp. GC000077. Next base: position 12,375 of record JARJDQ010021465.1, read on the forward strand.
GACACTCACCTTCTCTTAACCAGAGTCAGTAGATAGATAGAGTAGCGCATTCTGACGCCATTTTAGATCATACGCAATTTAAGTTGCCTATAGTCGCAGAAATATGCATGAAACTCGGCATGTAAGCTTGCAAGCAACAAATTCAGCGTAGGTAATTGATTTGATACTTTTGATAAAAATAGCTGCTTTATATGAATTTGCCATTTTGTCTATAAGGCCATAACAGTCTCTTTGAATGCGCTACTCTGTCTCTGCTCTTAACAGCGTAACAGCTTCGACTTACCTCGTCTAGGAGCAAGTTGTTCAGCACCAACCAATATCCCCGACATATACCACTGCTTTATCAACAGGAACGGCTGCGGAAAGTCGCGCAATTGAAACTTCCATTCCTCGCATCGTATAGAAACCATTCGGCACCAAAGTGTGGAGAACTCCAGCCCTTCCTCTGGCCACGGTGTGTCACAGTCAATTTCCCTCATCATCTAATAGAGTACCCGAATGAATTCATGTTTTCATTCGAACGAATAGAGATAAAGGCTCACTCACCTTAACGATGTTCTCGCTGCCATGTGTACTATCGTCAGCCAAAATCATCAGCTCGACGTTGATGCACGTCCATGCAAACAATCTTCTTCTGTTCTCTTCTTTGCTAAGCTGCTTGCTGCGTTGGATGTAAATTTGCGCATTCTTTTCCTGCAGATTTGCATAGAGCTCTTCCACTTTCCCCGCTGGCAGATGCAAATGTTTCATCACCAATTGCTCCACCTTATCCGAGAGTTTCTTCTTCCGCTTCAAACTCTCGTGGTACTCGTCCACCAAGAGTTCAAAATTATCGCGCAATTTAATCTCGAATGGATCGTCAGACATTTCAAATACAAACTCCTTGATGTTAACCACTAGATCTCGTGGTAACGAAGATGTATCCTTCATTGTCTTTTTGTTGTCGTCTTTCTCGATTGGATTATGCACCAACTTCAGCCATTTTACAAGCGAGACGAAATCATTGTTAATCGCATCGGCAAAATGATGCTCGTATGGAAATATTGCTTTTAATGAAGTGATCTCCAACATTTGGGGATCATTCGAATCTTTGAGAAATGTCTCAGTATCTAGTCGCTCAGCTTTGATAATATCCAGCACGGCAATATTAGTGACAGGTTGCAGAAAAATACCTGTAATTGCAAGGACAAGTGCACCATCGATGAAAATGGAGAGTTGCGAATTAGAGAGCGTTGTTTTCGCCTGGTCATGTTGTTTTCCGAGCGCCAGGTAATTTATGGTCATTTCATCAAAAGCAAGTCTAAGACTGTGATTGTTTGATATCTTCATGTCGATGTCAAAGTTCCCTAGAATGTTCAGCGCAAAATTGGTACACTTCTTCTTTCTGTCCTTCCGCTCAGTGTGATGTTCATGACTAAACAGTTCAATAAACTCCTTAATATCACGCAGTAGATATAATAGTTTTAGATGCGAGTTGGGACACCATTGAATTTGGATATTGTTGAGCAGATGAAGGTGAATCTCACGTTGACTACTTGCTTCGGATTGTATTTGAATGCGAATTAACTGCGCATACAGTCTGTAGTCTTTAATGTCCTCACATTTCTGACACGTGTAGTACGCGTGAGAGATCTTAGCGAGCGATATTTTAGATTCCTCAAATTGAACTGTTGACACATGCGAAGGCAACAAAGTTACGTCCATTTTTCGTACCGTTTCATGATCAAACTTGACTGCATCCAAACGAAGCGCTAGATATTCATTTTCGCTCTCAGTGGAATTAAAGAAACAATTCACTTGATGCAAATTTACCTGCACATTGTATCTCAAGTCAGTTTGCAGTTTATGATCAGTTTCAATTTGCACTGTCTGCTTTGCCCCTTGATTATGATACTGTTTAAATGCTTTCCACGCTAGGATGACATATTCGGCTAAAATGTTCGACCACTCCAGCTGTAACCCATCAATAATACTATGGATTTTTACTAGCTTTCCTTTCGGCGTCTTAATTGCCACTTCATAATGAATCAACGCCATATTCAAATAAACCGGGGTGCCCCAAAAGTGCATCTTCTTCGAAATTTGCGAATCTTGCGCGCAATCCTTGAAACTCCAACACAGATTCTCAACGAGTAATTCGGTTTGAAATGATCGATCACCTAACAATTCTGCATGATGGGCACTGTCCGTTGTTTGATTTATAATAAATTTTATAAGGTTCACACCGACCGACGATATGTAATCGTTGTTTACATCACTGAATTTGATCAGACTTGTGACGTTAAGTAGTTCTGCACAACCATTTATAACATGATCACGGCAAAACTGTTCCACAAAGTTTATGCTTTTCGACTTATCTTTGGCGGTTTGCAGTTGCTGATTAATGTCAAATTGGGATGATGCCACATTACTTGGTTTGGGCAGAAAATGCGCGGACAACCACGCATAGATCGTCTCATGGTCATAGGCCACGTTTAGCGTGTTTAAGAATAAATATAAATCTACTATATAATTGTCAATCTGTAAAAATAAAAGAATGAGTTTAAAGATGTGATATGCATTTCTTTAATACACATACAGTGCTTTTCATTTATCCTCGAACACGTGTACACGTACGCGGATCAGGAAAAGCAAATTCATTTTCTAGATCCGGTGATTGCTCCCTAACCACTGGGGCGATTTGAATTTTCTCTTCGGATTCTAGTTGCTAAACATTATCCGCCTCGAAAACTGTTTTTACGCGGCCGCCAGAGGGCGCCGTTCAC
>JARJDQ010021470.1:0-10176 GCA_030264215.1 Geostiba sp. GC000077
CGTGTTTATTTTCTCTAAACCGATCGATCATTCTGTGCCACGAATTGTAAAATTTCGCACAAAAAAAGCAACTTTTGATGCTTAAAAACGTGTTTATTAGCACTGAAACATTCAATTTTGATTTGAACATTTTTTTTGCGAAATAAAATAAAATATTTTTCTTCTTACCAAAAGGAACATTCGTGCGCTTCAAAAAACCTTATTTCGTAGTTTTAAACGTGTTTACTTTCTCTAAACCGATCGATTTTGCATTAGAAATTGTATTTTTGAGGTTAAAAAAAATAGAATGTTTGGACTAAAAGAATCATTTCTGTGCCACCAATTGTAAATTTTCACACAATAAAACAACTTTTGATGCTTAAAAATGGGTTAGATCGAGTATTTTTGAAGTTTTAGTGCGTTTTGACTTTACGTTTAAATTTTTCATCGACGAAAAAAATGATTCAATTATTCCCCGAGCTTCTGAGATGTTCTGAAGGCAAAATCAAATAGGTAGATATTGATTGGAAGTCAATGCTTTAATTAATGAAGGCCTATCCAAACGGAAAAGTGACGTCTGTAGTATTCTCGATTTGATCATACGAAATTGGGACATCTAAAGGTACAGTAATTGGCAGAGATCCGGCGGAATGCAAACGAGCTTAAGATTCGTGCATTGTTCATGCCAAAGTAATAATTAGCAACTTGCTAATTAGTAGTTTCGTCGGCATTACACACTCATCGCGTGCGCATGAGTGACCGCGCGCACTCCCGAAGGTGGGCTCCGTGAGCCCGAATTCCTTCATGCTGCTCCTGCTCGTTAATAAATTTTGCAAAGTTATTACAACCGTGCGCGCGCGCTTTGTTTGATATTAGTTCTTCAGCGTTCAGCTAACGCGCGGGCAGGCAGCGGGTACGCGCGTAAGTTTCAATTGCGCGGCGCACAATTCACAGGTGACTTATTCGCTCAGCGCCGATGAATGAGTGCTCGTCAAACCGCAGCCGGGGTTTTCCGTGCTCCAGGGAGGACTGTGCGAGGTTTGTCAGTGCCATCGGGGGATGGGTTTACCGGCGGCGAAGACGAATGCTTGCGCTCCAATTATTTAAGTTCAGCGCGCAATAAACTCGCCCGCGCATTCGGACGGCACGCGCCGCCGCCCGGCAACAAACGTTGATCGCAGTTTAGTGTACTTGTGCGCGCCGCCAAGGATTTAATATCGCTGCCGCCGCTGCCGCCTTCTCGTTAATTACGCCCGCACAAACGAACGCTTCAATTAATAAACGGATTATAAAGATTTCGACGCGGCGCTCATCCTCGACTGCCAGGGGTACCAAACTCTCTTTACCTGGCACAATCGCCCTTGCACAAGAATCATATTTAAAAAAAAACGAAGAACCGAAGCATTTGTTTACTGTCATAATATAATTTCTTTAAATATTTTAGCTAGTGTTGATTGTTTTACAATACAATCTCGGCGCCTCCACCAAACAACGTTGGAAAGCCCTGTTTTAGGTCTCATTAAACTGCCATCAACATCGATTTACACCTGAAACCGCTAACATAAAATGTTAATCCATTTCCAAACAACAAATTCATTGCAGCTTACGTGCAGGATCAAGCGATTGCCGCTGGAAATTGCTGAAGTACGCAAAAAGAAAAGCACCAGCTCGGCGTTTCTGAAATTAAGAATGTAGCAGTGATAAGGAGGCGCAATAAAATAACAAAGCGACTTGCATCGAAGAGCGGCGCGAAAAAACAACCCCCAAGTCTCAAAGTCTCAACGCACAAGTCAGAACGCACGGGAAAAAGGGGTGCAGAAAAACAGATATGCATAAAACGATTGCGCCAACGAGCCAACCCCAGCCGTAAAATACAAGACGGCGCAGCCGAATTCACCCTCCCCTGTGCCATTCCAACGGCGCACAGCCGTTGTTATTCATATTTAGAAAAATATTTCGTCAGCAATATACAGCGCCTTAATAATTCTAATTGAAATAAGTCTAATTGAAATCGCTGGCCCTCCAAGGGCGCGGGCAACGACTGCGCATGCAAATGTGCGAAAATGATCACGATCACTTTGTGACTTTTGACACGCGCATTTTTCCGTGTGTGCATTGTGTATTGTTTCCCCAGTTGTTCGGCGGCGAGAGGGTGGAAATTGGAGCGGTCCTGTATGCGCGATAAAAAACACGAAGCCAGTTCAAAGAAAAAAAAAATGCTTCCGAGAACTTATTTATGAGATATAAACTTTTGCATTATCATAAGTTATGCGAATGGTTGTAACGATAAAGAGATACTTTTTCAGCATTTTCCACTCGCTTCTGTTCTGTTTCTGCATTTAAACGTCGTAACATAAATTTGTCGATGGGGAGGATGGTTCCGCGTCGGTGTTTGGCAACATGCTGTATAAATATACGAATTATGCAGCAGCTTCATGTCATAATCAAGCATTATCTGTAATCGTGTAGAGGTGTATCAGTGTGAAGTATATGACCCTATATGATGCAGCACCTCCATGCACACTTTAAGTGACAAAAGTGTGAAGTGAAAATTTATTTTGTGGTAATTGTAAGCTATTGGATTGATTTTGCGGCGGCAAGTGCATTGCATCGGTCATAGGATAACGCGAAATTCTTTTCAATGAGCTCAAAGAGCACCTACGGCTGCATTCATTTCCGGCACGATATTGCGTTTCACCATCGCATCCGACGTGGCGGGCGACAAGTTGCATGCGGATGTCATTTGCGAACTTCTTAGACGATCATTTCCGTGTCGCGGGCGCATATAATAAACCGCTGGGCTTGGGGCGTGTGCACTTTGCAAATCCACGTATCCGTGACGGTGGTGGCGGCGGCGGAATAAGTTATGACTTGTTCTGATTGAATAGTCAATGTCGCGCAACGCATTCGGCATTCATTCGCTTTGCGCTGGCTGCATGTTGTTTTCCCACCGAACCTGCGAAATTTCCGGACGAAACAGAGTTGTTGCGCTGAGATGATGATGAAGTGGGTGCTAAAGAAGTATTAAAAAGCCATAAAAACGTCGAAGCACGCGCCCAAGGCGAAAGCGACGCTAGAGCTGGCTGGTGGTGGAGGCGCCGGTGGCGGAGGCGCCGCGAGTGCTTTTCGGGCCTGGCTGGCGCGCGCGCCGCGGGGCGATTTATGACAGAGCGCGCAATAAACTCGACTGGAAAAGTGTCAGCGTAGAGCGGAACCGATGCTAAATCATTGCATTGCGCGGATATTGCGCGGCGATGCGAGAAACTTGCCGAACAGACTTTCGCGCGCCGCGCCGTTGAAATAGTTCGCGCGCCGCCGCCGGTGACGAAATATTTTGCGCCGTGTTCAATCACGGAGTACATGGCGTCGCCATGGAATTTCCAACTTTCCCAACCCGCGCGCGGTGCCACGCAATAACGTCCCGCAATTTTATGTCCCCGATAAAGATCTGGATTAAATATCAATCGTGCGCTCCATCCATTTATCCTAGTTCCAAGTAATCCTAGATTCGCAGCGTCTACTTTGTTGCGCCAATGTTGAGTCAACATCATCTTTCAGTTAACATGTTTTTACTTGCTTTTGTTCTATAAAATCATCTCAACATTAATATTATTCCATTCACGGTAATAACTTCCATACTCACTCCATTATTTATAATATACGACTTATGATATTGCCATCTATGCATAGGTCCTTTCTACGGATGCAACATGTAATCAAAAGTCATTCTATTCTGCTTTCAGTATCTTTTTCATTCAAATGCAGAATTCATCTCCCTGCTCCACATGGTTTATAAATATTTCCCGACGAATAATCCGCGAGCTGCTTTTCAATCTTTGCAATTCATAGAGCATATTATTATTTTCTATACTCCAATATTGCGATATTTGCATTTTCGTATTTGTGAAATTTAATATTGTAGACATTGTATCCATTTCAACCAGGCGTATTTAATGCTACTGCGCGAAATTTGAACAAGAATTATGAAAATGATCAAACTGAATATAAATACGCAATGTGTATTGTTCTCACTGCACTAACCTCCATTCATGTTGTATTATATAATTAGCTCATGTATATTTAATACGAATTAAAATAAAATATGATTGAAAATAGATATTAGAGCCGTATTACACCATTCAGTTTTTCGACCAATTTCGCGATCGTTACCATGGCTACAATTCTTGGTTACCATAGTTTACAAAAAATTGGTCGAAAAATTGGACAATGTGAAACAGCTCTTACACACTTCAAATAAAACACACGCTGCGCAACTTCATTGTTTGCATGAAAATGTTTATTAAAACGTGGCTGGCCTTCGTTTGAAGATTTAAATGCTGCGCTCGGGATAGCGGATGTCTGACGCCCCTGGCGGGCGGCAATTACATTACTAACGATTCCCACGTTAGCGTCGTTAGAGATGTTTTTAATCCACCGCCGCCGCAGTTTCCGAGTGCGCTGCGTTGCGCCAGTTGACAGATGCGAAATTAAATTATTTTCGACCGCACGCCGACTGCAGCTGCCGACTGCGCCGCCGCCCCCACGTCTAACTTGCCCTTTGCAAAAGTAACGGTGGTTTGGCACATGTGAGAATGTGATGGACGGTAAGAAACGTGCGATGGTTCAGCCACTTCGCACAAGAACGGCTACCCACTGCTGCCGCCCCCGACTCAACTGTAGACTGTAGGCTGGAGGAAATTCAATGCTACGGAGCGAATTTGGGAGCCTTGAAACTTGTAAACTCAATTAGTGTAATTGGCAATTGGCAGAAAAATAAAATGAATTCCTCTGTTATGTACGGTGCGGGGGTGGGGGTGGATGATTCTGTAACGGTCGTGTCATAACGTCGCTCCAAATAATTTGTTTACAATTGCATGTCATTTTTTCCTGCTTCTTCTTTCCGTCTGCGCGCCAAGTAGACCGAACTAATTTGACTGGGGAGTCGAAGACACAGCCGCCTCTGTCGGCGGCAGTCGTGTTTCACAATAGGAACGTAATGACAAGAGCTAATAATGATAATAACTATATTATCGGGGGCACGTCGTCCGCATTCCGCGAAGAGCGCGAACGAAGACGCAACTTGCGGGCTGTCACCTTGCAGTGTCGGCTCGAATGAATGTCGGTGGTGTCGGAGGCGGCGGCAGCTGGATTAGAGCCGACAGGGACAGTCGAGGCAAATGACCGGGCGCCGCATGGCGTGCCGCGTGTTGCCGATACCACCTTACACACCTTGTTAGGTTCCAACTCAACGCAAGGTAAACTAAGACGCTTACACCCGGAAGGATGGGGTGGCGGCGGCCAACAGCTAACACGTTCTGACGCACACGACGCACCGGACTCTAATTCGTCGCCAGACATGTAATCATATTTATCCATGATGAAAAACGAACTCGAGTCGAATTGAATCTGCTTTTTTTTTCGGTTGTGTGTGAAAAATCACACAATGTGCTTACAATATGTGCGGGTAGGGATGGGGGCGGCTGGAATGGGGTGTGTTTGTGCGCGCATGTCGCGTGACCCGCGATCGTACGTTTTCCAACAATGGAAAAATATCCACCGCGCGCGGCTTATCGCTGCGTCGATAAGGGCCGGCTCGTTGGCTCCGGTTGACAGCTTACCGAACGGCGGCGGCGGCGGCGGCAGTGCACGGCATGTGAAAACCAACTTACTCACCGCGCACCGGCCACCGCAGCACAGCCGTCATTAAACAATACCTCCCGGCGGCGGTGGCGGCGGCGGTGGCGGCGGCAACGGAGGCGGCGGTGCTTTGGCATCGTGAGCACCGCGTCTGCCGCCACATAAAAATCAAGTCGCAAGTCACACCTCACTACCTCACCAATTTTCAGATCCAGTTAAAAATTGAACACCGCAGGATATTTTGGAATATTAGGACGCAAAACTTTGAATTAATTCAGCCCCCACCACACACGTAAGAGGTGGTTACGACGCCGCCGCAAAGTTTCCACTTTCCACGATATCGATCGGCAGCGGTGCGAACAATTTGCAAAGGTATTACCACCGATAAGTCTTCATAAACAATAATTTAAGTAATGCGTAATTTGCGCGCTCGCACCAAAGGCCTAGTTGATTAAATAACTGTCATCAGAGTAGTCGTTTCTTTTCCATGACATTAATTACACTCGAAATCGACCGATAATACCTGCGGCGGCGGCACCGCCGGCACATGTTCCATATTAATAATTCACCAACGCCAAACGCACACGGCGCTCGATACGTCATAACCACCTACTTATGATTACATATTTGGTTGTAACTATTTAATTAATTAAACAATTAATTACCGGCATTTCGTGCGCAAGCTGTGAAATGCTATGTAAACACTACGAGTGAAGGTGGCTGCACAAATTATACGTTGATTGTTTCTTTCTGAAAGAAAATATATCACGATTTTTACAACTTGAATTTCGCGCCAAAAAATAGAGCACATGTTAAAGCAGGAGACTTCAATTATACAAGTGCTTTTAAAGACCATTTACCTAACATCATCTTAAGCACTTACTATGTTTAAACGCATTGAAAAAAAAATAATTAAAATCTATCTTTTCCTCAATTTAAAGAAAACTAAAAGTTGGGGACCGAGTTAAGTTAAGGTTGCAACTTTTATAAGATTTTTTCAAATTAGACTTCCGCCAATATTGTACACAACTATTTAACCTCAATATCTCACGAAAGGAAATACATTTCAAATTTTCTTAAGATATATACAGGGTGGATTAAAATTGGCGGAAAAACGCCAGGTAACTTTGAAGTTTATGTCAAAAGAAAACGATGACCTTAAATTCCTCAAACTTTGATTTTTTTGGTTACAAACATTCATAATAACAAAATTCTTTTCGGTTGCACAGCAGATGTTTTAAAACTCGAACAACTCTGCGAAGTCAGTTTTCTTTTAAATAGCATCTAACTAGAGATATTCATTTTTTTTAAACTCTTACTTAAACTAATTTGAATTAATTCAATTCAAAGTTATAAAGTGTTAACTATTCTGGTTAAATATAGCTTAAAAAGATTAAGAGAAAATTGACTTGTCAGAAGTGCTCGATTTTTACAACAGCTGCTGTGCAACGATATAGATGGATCTTTGTAACCTAAAAAAATCGAAATTTGAGAACATCGTGAGCATTTTGGTATTAAGATTATCGTTTACTTTTGACATATACTACAAAGTTACCAGGCGTTTTTTCCACCAATTGTAGGCCACCCTATAATTAAGCAAGAAAACCTGAACAAATTTTGAAGAGAATGAACGCATCGGAACGCTTGGTGGGCAGCAATTGATGTTTATTATTGCAAAGTTTCCATTAGTTTCAATGTTGAATGTTGTTTCGCAGTGGTGCGCTTAGTTTGATGGTAAACATTTTTCATCATTCTCATTTTGTGTTTTGCATACGCAAGCTTGTCTTTTGACTTTTCGATTTGTACATAGCTTCTATTATTGTGTGCGGTTCAGGCGCTTGTTTATACTTTATGGCCATGTTTAGCGAACAAGAAAAAAGAAGTATCCAGAAAACGACACAATCGCCCCCCAGCACAAGCAAGCGGTTGCAAAACAATATTTGTAAACAGATTTCGTATTCCATTATAAAATTATCTGAAATGCAGTGGCAATTTTTTCGCATGTAACTTACATACATTTCATCTGCCTGTATTTTGCAGTATTTTAACTTTGTAATCAAGTTTACGCATTGTTATGCAAAGGATAACAATCTTCAATGCAAATCAATGGCGGGATATTTAAACTGGCGCATGTGCAAAAACATTGTTTCTAAAATGTATACCTATAGAAGTGGAGCGAAAAAAATTGAGTTTAAATGGGTTTTGTGTTTTGTGCGTCGTAAGAAAATTTCCAAGCAATAACCATATTTTGGGGGGTCCAGGGGTTGGGGGTGGGTGGATGTGGCGGCCCATTACCTGCGCGAGGCAGCATTATCGCGAGCAAATTTATACGATATTACACGCTCTTCTTTCCTCACTTTGCACACCAATCTAACGATTACAAAGCGGCTGGCGGCTTTTTTTCCGCCGCCGCCGCCGCCGAATGATAACTATAAACATTTTTCCCGCGTGCATATTGCCGTCGTTAAAACGTCTGCACCCTCGCTTCCGGCGCTCCGCCGCGTCTTTCATGCCGACCGGCACTTCCTCCGCCGCCGCCGCCGCTGCCACTCTTAATATTTTGTCGCGACAATGCTGCGCCGTATTCGGAGGGTTGCACCTTCGGAAATTAAAGGCATTATCGTCCGCTAGCAGACCTAATTATACACGTCACATGCACCCCTGCCGCCCCCAACAACCTCAAAATGCGCATCGCTTCATCGGAATCCCGGCGCTTTGTTCACTTCTATATCGGGTAAAGGGAATGGAATTGCAAACATTAGCGCTGATTAGTTACGCTTCGATTCTGACAGGTTTTTTTTCCTTCCGCCGACAAGTGACAAGAAAATCCAGAGCGCCGCGTAGTGGGTTGCACAGCGCGTGATCAATTTTCATGTTAATTATTTTTCTGTCACATGCAGCGCGCATCGTGCAAACGCTCGAATAACACATTTCCATGCCATGCGTCACACGATACTTGTAACTGCGTGTGATTTTTAATAACAACAAGAATTAAAATTAATTTTCATAATTGTCCCGCGCACGCACTGCGCTGCATAATTTATTCGGCTGCCCATACATAATTTTGCGTATTGATTTCACGTGCGCGCTCCTGCGGTCCTGCAAATCGTGTTTTAATTACTGGCTATTGATCACTGGCGAGCGATCAATAGCCCGTCATTTGGCAGGCATGCATCTAATTATTAACAAATCCGATGGTTATTCGAATGCGTCAGTATTGCATTGCAGTCACGGATTTAATCTATGCGCGTCATTAAACAAATCAAAACCGTAACCGCCAACCGGGAACTGGGGATGTTTGCTTGGGGGTGTGAGGTGATGTATGCGCGGCGTGGAAAAAAAGTTTAATTCCACCGAAAGCCGTCGAGGAAGGCGCGGCGGCGAAGTTCGCCAAACGGCCAAACCGTTGCTGTTACACAACAGCTACACCTTCACGTGAAGTAATTCCGGTTATTAATACATCTACCTGCGCTTGGGGGCCGCCATTGTGGCGGCCCTCGCGAGAGCTGAAAGTAATTCAAGTGAGCGATATACAAATTCGGCAATTAATAAAAATCCGCCAACGACGTCAGGCGTCGCGGGCCCGAAACGTTTTTGTGACTGATTATTACGAGCACGCACCCAACAGCGCTATTTATACGAGACGTTACGTTAAATTCATTAAACTCGAGCCCTTCGCCCCCCGAAAATGCGCGCTTCCGCTTCGGGCGCGCGCTATAATTAGCCGCGATCTGCTTACGGCGATAAGTTGAAGGCCGCGCTCGATATTTGCATGTTCATGTCGCAGCAAAACTAAAAAGCGAAAAATGCAGCGCAGATATCGTGAAGAAATGCACTTGGAGATCGCATCGGATGTCGGCACTGGGAAACTGAGAAATTCAATTACAAACAGTAATTTTATGCGTTGCGCCGGCGATCAGCAAACAGCCAGTACAGTTAATATTCAACAAATAAGTGAAATGTGAAAAGTCATTTTTCCACGTCGAATGGAAATTACGTACGGCACGCACGCATTTTTCAATTTGCCGCGCGCCGCCATCGCCATCGCAAACGTTTTCATTTCATTAAACAAGCAAATTTAATTAATTTTAAAAATTACTATTCTAGCTGCAGTCATCAAACAAGAGTTGCCCGTGGTTTTTGTCGTTATCGACTGTTCCCTCCTTCCTCTTCAGGCTCCTTCCCCCCTGGGTATGCAGTTTAGAAGTGATTGACCGAGCTTCATAATTTGTATGAATTATGCTCATGATAATCCAATAACTTATGCAATAAAAAACTTGCAACAACAATTGTGAGTGTATAGTTAATTTGATGAGTAGAGGCATTTGATTTTTTGCCCTCTACAGGGTGTAACAAAATTGGCGCATTTCCTCTGAAGGCATCATTGAGGATAATTAAAGGGGTTGGGGAAAATTGTTTAAAAAATTCTTTAAAGTTAAAAAAAAGTCTTCGAGGAATTAACAATTAAAATTTCAAAAATATTCTTTAATTATCAGATAATTCGTACAAAGAGAATGTTTACATAGTAAATAAAAAGTATTTCGTTGCTTTCCACCTCAA
>JARJDQ010021482.1:0-12812 GCA_030264215.1 Geostiba sp. GC000077
GCAGTGGAAACCTTCCACCGACATTCTCCCTGGACATGGACAATCTGGCCCTGTCAGAAAACACGCCCGTAGGGACTATAGTGTACACTCTAGAGGGAACTGATCCTGAAGAAGGTCCCGTTTACTATGGCCTGGAGGGCACGGATCTTTTCCGCGTGGATCGCCTCAATGGCAATGTGACACTCGTCAAGCCATTGGACCGCGAAGTATGTTTCCACTACCACGAAAAGTGGAAGAAAAGTGGAAAGCAGATAAAACCGGTGTTTCTTTTCGGCAGGTGAACGAAACGCTCAATCTCAACGTCACTATTGAAGATGAAGTGAAGGACGCGCCGCGCGGCGGCAACAATATCGTTCGTGTGCCAATCAATGTTATCGTCTACGACGAGAATGACAATGCTCCCTTATTTCTCAACGTGAGTAATACACAATAAGTACTACAGAGAAAGCAAATATTTTCTAAACACGCGATGGAAAATGCTCCATATTTTCTGAACCTGTGCACGTATTTTAAGTTTCTTTGTATATTGTGATAGCGAAAAAGATGCCCTTTATGATGCACGCCATTACAATCTCCTCGTGGGATGGAAACTGCTCTGAAAGTATCCTGGAAATTTGTTTTCAAATATATTTTTATAATTTACAAGCTCGCAACGGAAAATGCTTCTATATTGAAGGTCTTTGAATATTTTAATAGCCAATAGGACGCTCTTTTATATGCACCCTAATACAATCCCCTCCATATACAAAATGTGGGCTAAAATTGTCCTCCAAAAATGTTAAATACTTTATTCTTTATTGGTATTTTGGGAATATGTGACGCTCTATTAACACCCTGTTTAATAAAGAACTTTACAGAGCTTGGTGAGGGATAGAGAACAAGACGATGAATAATTAAATTGAATTAAATTCATTGCATGCACCATCTCTATTTAAAAGCTAAAAACCTGCTCTTTATGATGCACTCTATTGCAATCCTCTAAAAAAAGGAAAAATGTCCTACAATTGCCTTCAAAGTAAAAATGTTAATGTTCACATATCGATTAGGTGCCATATGAAATATCGGTGAGGGAAGACGCTGAATTGGGCTCAACGATATACTCCGACATCGCGCTGACGGATCCCGATTCGGGTGGCCTCACGATCGAAGTGGAATGCATCAATCTGCCCGGCTACGAGCTCGCCTGCGATCTCTTCCGGCTGCAGCAGCTCGACGCCTCCCAGAACAGTTATCAAGGTGTATTCACGCTCGGCGGCAAATTAAATTACACCGTGCGCGACGAGTACGAGATGTTACTTAAGGCGACTGTAAGTATCTTCCACCCCTCGCATTCCAGTCCCACACCACCTCCACCTTCGCCTTCATTTCGTCTTCTCGCCGCGACTGAGGAAGTCTATTTCAATCTATTACTTCAAGGAGTCTAATTTCGCCCAAATTGCATTCATTTGTATCCGGGAGACCTGTAGCACCAGAGAATTTAATTAATTTTTGACGCGCGGAAGTAAAATTTTTATTCTTACAGGATGGCGAGCTTACAAACACAACGAAGGTGATTGTGCGAGTGGAGGACGTGCAGGATTCGCCACCAAAATTCGAAGGCGACTTGGACGCCGAAGTGTACGAAGATGCCGAGATTAATTCGCTGATTTTGACAGTCCATGCTCAGGATGGTGATCGACAGCGTCCTCGGCCGATTGTCTATGAACTAGTCAACAGTAAAAATATAACCTCCTCAATTTAAAAAAACTGCCTCATTTTCATGTAAATGTTACTTTTGCAGATCCAATGAACTATTTCCTGCTCGACGCAAGCACTGGCGAACTCCGCACGGCTAAACCGCTGGATCGTGAGGCACTCGATAACGAAAATGGCACTCTCACACTCACCATCAAGGTAAGCTCCCTCAGCGGCGAGTTTCCCGAACGTGCGAAATCAAGCACGAAGCCTCCGATCCTCCGAAAACAAGTTCTTCTTTGGCAATATTCGCGCCGCTGCTGTGGAGCGCTTAAATCTTTCTCGCTTTATGAAAGTAATCAAAGTTCCGGTGGTTATTAAACGCGATAGGTAATAGGGGTTGCGCGCACAAATTTTCTCCCTTCGCTTCGATGGCTACAAGCGTTTTCGGCGAATTATTCGAAGAATTATGAATGCATTATAAGTGCCTCTAAAGTAAACCTAAACTTCCAACGCAAAAGAAGGGCCGACCGCAGCTTCGGCAGGGGTGGAATTAAGGTACGGGGGTGGAAAATCCATCGGTTGATTAAATTCTCAATTTCAATGATTTACTGTGTTGAGTGTAAACTTCAAGTAAACTTCAAGAACTCGCAAACATTCAGATATTCCAGTATTTCTTCAGTAGACCACTGTAATAGGCAACACAATATACACGACAGAAAAATGTTTTTTTTTATGTTGTGTAGTGTTTTTTTTTTTTTTTTTCGCTTTATTTTTGGTATTTTCGTTTTAATTTTGTTTTAATGTTGAGGGAATGAGTAAATATGGAAAGAACCTGATGTTTTCATCTACATGTTTATTTCATTGTGGGAACACGCTCTACGCATATTTTTTTAGTATGTTACAACATGGTTAACTTTTACGCCACAGCAGTCCAAAATACAAGTGTATTATGAAAAATCGCTATTTTAAAGAACCAAATTTCGTATTTCATTTAAGGTTGGTACATATAGAAAAGGAGTTTATTCTACATCCAATTTAGAGTCTAAAATGTTCAACAACTGAGCCTTTTGAGCCTCATTCAATTTCTTGGTAACGATGGTAACTAACATATTGAACGAGAAATGGTTCAGGAAATTATGCCGTTTAAACCTGCTCTTAGTTTCCAAGAAATCATCCTTTTAGGTCTCTTATATCAACAACGTGATTTTTTTAACTTAACGCCAAATAACTCAAAAATAAGGACAATCACAATTATGAAATTAGCATCATTGGGAAGAGCGTGAAATTTCCTTTAATTTGATGTATTTCACAGTGCATTTAACATGCAACAACAATTAAATACATGCCGCTAAAAGGCAAGAAAAACAAACATTTATTTTTTCCTAATAATTAGCAATTTTCAATAAGGAATAACTCAGAAACTTACATAATCGTGAAATAATTTTCATCGTGGTAAGTTGGCAAATTTTATGCTCTTTCCAGCGATGCTATTGCATGTACAAAATGTTAACGAATTCATTACGTAATCAACAAATGTATCACCAAAAACACGTCTGTGGAGGCGCCGGGAGAAGAATGTGTTTCTCCACTTTGAACAAGAAAAAACGCATTTTGCATGCTTAGATTTTTCTAGACCCCATTCAAAAACCCCCGTATTGCAGCATTTAATTGATTTCGCTTGTTTGTTCAATCCCTCAAGGCGCGTGAGTTAATCGATGGGCAGAAAGGCAACGACCCGCTGACGATGAGCACCGCCCGCGCGACGATAACGATAAAAGACGTTAACGACTCACCGCCGACGTTCAATAAGCGCGACTATCACGTCGAGATACCGGAGAACATCGCCGAGGGATCGCCGCTGCCGAATCTGGATATGAGCGTTCGCGATCCAGATGTTGTAAGTTATAACATTGATATAAGGATAGAGAGAGGGCTATAAGGCTAGGGATAAATTATTCCATCGTTTGCTAGCAATTTTCAACACTTGCGCCCCTCTCTAATGTCCTCCTGGTTTCGCCACGTCTGATTTTTCATTTCATTTTATGCCTGTAAGGATCGCAACGCTGAGTTTGCACTTTCCCTGGACGACATCTCTAATGCATTCGCGATAGAACCGGCAACAGCGCGCGGATCAACACCAGTTACCATTCGGTTGGTGAACAGTTCGCTGGACTATGAGAACCTGAACCAGAGGAAGTTTCTGATTCTGGTCGTTGCGAAAGAGTTGCATACGGCCGAGCAGCTTTCTTCGACAGCTACTTTGACTATCACCGTCACTGATGCCAATGATAATGCGCCTGCCTTCGATCAGGACAGCTATGTGGCGATGGTTTCTGAAGTGGCAACTCCCGGCACACTCGTCACCACCATCGTCGCGAAGGATAGAGATGGCGGGCGGTTCGGGGAGAATGGTATTGTGTATTCCCTGGTGGGAAATGGCGCTGAAAGATTCACGGTGAACAATCGCACTGGAGCAATTACAATAGCACCATGCGATACGCCCGGGGAAGGTGATTGTCTTGACTACGAAACAAAGTCCGAGTATTTGTTGTCTTTCCGCGCTGCGGACGACGATGGCATGGGCCAAACATCGATAGTTCCACTCAAGATCTCCCTCACGGACAACAACGATAATGCACCGATGTTTAGTCAATCCGTATACAAAGTGTTCGTGGACGAGGGCGCGACTCGTTTTGATCCGGAGCTCGTGATTGCTGCCAGTGACAAGGACAGGACTTCACATATTACTTATTCTCTGATTGCGGGTGATCCCGAGAAGCTTTTCTACATGGATCCGAATACTGGCAAGATTCGTATTGCAAAGCACGGTGGGCTCGATTTGAGCAACGATACCAATACGAATACTATTCTCTTAACGATTGAAGCAAGCGATGGAAAGTTCACGGCCAGTGCGCAGGTGGAAATCAACATCCGAGATATCAACAACAATCCGCCGGTGTTCGCAAGGGATAACTACGTGATCGCCATTAAAGAGGACGCCATTGTTGGTGGTGAAGTGTTGGCGCTGAATGCGACTGATGCGGACGTCGGTGTGAATGCGCAGGTTGTCTATCGACTGTCCAAAGGGCACTTCGATGATTTCGCCATTACCGAGAGCGGCGCGGTGGTGATCGCCAGCAAGCTGGACTACGACCGCCGCAACACGTACACGATTGAGGTGATTGCCGAGGACAAAGGCACGCCGACCCTCTCCGGCACCACCACGCTCACGGTCAATGTGATCAATACCAACGATAAGATGCCGTACTTTGTGCCCACCACGCAGAAAGCCGAGGTGTTAGAAGACGCTGTGGTTGGTACACATGTTCATACTTTGATCGCGCTAGATCCGGATGTGAATAACTCCGAGGCGTTGAATTACGCTGCAACCGAACCAATTACAGCGTTGGACAAGCATGGACATCAGGTTTTGCATCGGGACGACTACAAAGCCTTCTTCTCGGTGGATAGGAATACGGGAAGGGTAACGGTGGTGAATCCGTTGATCAGGGACATTGCCGCTGTTGTGCGGATCACGGTTCTGGTAACAGATATAACCGCGTCCACTATGCAGCAGGGTCAAGGGATGCTGACCATCACCATAACGGATGTGAATGATTCACCGCCAATGTTCTCACCACCTTGGACCTTGGACTTTCCTTTCTATACGCTTGAATTGAAGGAGGAACAGCCAGTGGGGACCATTGTGGCGACCTACAGTGCTTTTGATGAGGACTCTGAAATAGCTGGTTATAGCATTGTCCCGCCAAGCGAGTTTTTTGCCGTGAACAACGGCACGGGGATTGTGCAGATTAAGAAGCAGATCGATTACGAGACCACCTCGAAGTTGAACTTTACGATCGTCGCGTTCGACTCGGGCTTTCCGCAGCTCAATGTCACGGCGACAGTGCTCGTGAGCGTGCTCAACGTGAACGATAACGATCCGATCTTCACCGAGTCCAGTTACAACGTGAGCGTTCCGGAGAACCTTGCCAAGGACGCGCTTGTACTAACAGTACATGCGAATGATAATGACGCTGGAGCTTACGGGGATGTTACCTACGCACTTATTGGCCACCAAAGCCAACACTTTCGAATTGATGCTAAAACCGGGGAGATTCGCATTGGTGACCCTGAATTCTTAGACCGCGAGACTATTCATGAGACGACAATACAAGTGGTCGCCTCGGATAATGCTCCCGGTACGCTTAAAAGGTCTGCTAGCGTTCCAATTCACATTGAGGTGTTGGACGTAAACGACAACGCGCCGCAGTTCAATCAAAGCGAGTACAACATCAGCGTTGTAGAGAATGTGCGATTAAATCCGCCAGTCCCACTGTTGACCATCAACGCAACTGATGGTGATGTGGGTATTAACGGTGTGGTTCGCTATAGAATCCTTCAAGGAAACAACAAAGGTTTGCATTTAGAATTTACCAATTCACGTTTTCACGTGCGTTGGGAATGATAAATTATTTGCCTGTTCGTAGATGTGTTCCTGCTCGGGGAGGAGACTGGCATACTCTACGCGCATAAATCGCTAATCGACGGCCCGCGCAATTATCAATTAATTATCGAAGCGCGCGATGGGGAGAGCAACGGTGCGCTGACGGATCGCGCCCTGGTGAGCATTGAGGTGCAGAATGTCAACGAGTTTCGCCCCTCGTTTATTATGCCAGCGCTGGCGAATGCAACGGTTGAAGTAACCGAGGTAAGAGCATTGCGAAATTCGCCCAGCCGGGACCCTTACTCACTAATTTCGTATTGTGCTTCATTTAACGCCAGACTGATGCAACTCCGGACTTTTTGGTGATGACTGTGAAGGCAACCGATAAAGACTATGGGGAGAATGGTAGAATCACTTATCATCTGAAAATCGACGACATGATCACACAGGAGACGCCGGAGTTTACGATTGACGAACATACTGGGGAGTTGAAGACTCGCAAGGCGTTGGATCGCGAACAACGTGCACAATATGATGTGAGTTACGGTTTTATCTGTTTTTCAACAATATTTTTAAGTAACCCAGGTAGAAATACAATCAGTTCATCAAGGATTCCATGGTTAAATCAACGAATAAAATTCTGTTTGACAGTGGATTTAGATCAAAAATATATAGATATGTCAAATTATAGCCAACTGCTGCTGGGCGCGAAATTCAAAATTTCAATATAACTGTTGTAAAATATGGGACATACACAAGAATTGAGCAATATTGGCAGTAAATTCATTTAAAATATTAGGTCACAATATTGAGCAAACATTGGAAAAGTCCTTAAAATAAAGTTAGGTTAAAATATTTTTTGCTTGATATATTTTTAGTTAATCTTGGCTGCGCGTGACCACGGCATGCCGAAATGGCACGAAACCCTCTGCTACTTAACCATCCTGCTGGTGGACATGGACGATAACCGGCCGGAGTTCCCCGACTCCAAGACGACTAATCCGTACACGTTCTACATCGCCGAGAACGACGCCGCCGGGATCCGCATCGGACAGGTGCGTGCCCTGGACAGAGACGAAGGCAAACACGCCCGAGTCTACTATTACCTCCTATCTGGCAACGAGGCCGGCGCGTTTACACTGGACAAATCCGACGGCTCACTCTACACGAACTGCTCCTTCGATCGCGAGCAGCGCGCCGAATACGATCTGTACATCTTCGCCAACAACGATCCGGACTTCTATCTCACCGTGGAGGAGCGCGACAATCTCACCGAGGAGCAGGTCACGCACGATGGGAGCATCGCCAAGGTGAAGGTGTACATCCGCGATGTGAATGACAATGCGCCGCAGTTCGAGCGCGACGTCTACTACACGGCCGTCAATGCGATGACCAAAGTCAACAACTTCATTTTGAATGCGACGGCCACCGATCCGGATTACGGCGCGAACGGCAGCATCTCCTACTACATCAAAGCGTCCAATCTGTACAAATACGGCTCCGATAAGAGCTCCGGCTCGATTATACCCTCGCCGTTCAACATCACGCAGCTGGGCCAGATCAACACGGCGACCTATCTCGCCGAAAACAATCAGCACCGCTTCATTGTCGATGTGGTCGCACGAGAAAACGCTCTGCCTGAACGCGAAACTTTAACTCAGGTGCATGTCTGGATCTTCGAACCGAATCAATTAAACCGGATCATTTTATCGCGACCAGTTGATGAGGTCCTGCGAGAGAAGGATGAGATCGTTGCGGAGCTGAGTAATGCAACGGAAAGTCGTGTGATTGTTGATGAGATCCGTTATCATACTGATGATATGGGTAAAAAGAATGAAGAATGGTAATACTTAACTAACCTAACGTTTCTGGTTACAAAGAAACCGTTTTTTTGACTGAAGTTTTCTTTTCAGGAGCGATATGTATATACTTGTGGTTGATCCTCGAACGCATTCGATAATTCCGGTACCAGAAGTGCTCAAGACCATTGACTCCAAGTATGACTTCCTCAAGGATTACTATGCGGGTTTCGCGATTGAGAATGTTGTTCCGGCCTTTGCGACTGAAAAGGACGACGCTTTTGATCCTGCATTGGCAGCGCTCATTGCTTTGCTCATTGTTCTCATTGTGGGTATCATTACCTTCACTGTGGTGTGCTGTTGTCTGAGACATTGGACGATTCCTCCTAACCTCAAAAAGAAGGATGCGTTGATTAAGAAAGCAATCATCGATGACCTCAACACAACTGAGAATCCTTTATGGATCGAACAGTGAGTTCATTTTAAACAATAACTTTAATCTTTTCTAATTCTAACATTACAGGAAACTCAAAATTTACGAAGAGCAAGAATTGACGATGCAGGTGTTTAACGAACCGGAAAATATGAACAATCGAAGGAGTAGCGATGAATTTATTCCGGTAAGTTGCAAATCAATGCTTTATTGACGTTTCTTTTATGGATTGGATGACTGTAGGATGACAATACTTACGCGACGATTCAACATCCCAATCGTCGTGGGTCAGTACACATGGCGACGTTATCAATGGCAGATGAATTCGCTGATTACGCGACGTTATCCGGAGTTCCGCAGCATTCCAATAGCAGTACCTTGCGCGGATCGCCAAATGTAACAGAGCTCATTCTTTCTTAGCCAAATGCACATTTTAAATTCACGTCTGTTTTGCTAGTATTATGAAGCGGCAATGGGCTTCCAAGGCTCAACGTTCCAAGTCCCGGAGCCAGCGAGCAGCTCCTCCGAGGACTTCAACACATTCAATCGCAGTCGATTCAAGCCGCAGACCGCCGGCGGCGGCATGGATAAGACGGAGTTCGTCGCAGAACTGATATGAAAGCCCTGATGACTCTAGTACCCGCTAAGAAATGAACAAATGACAATTATTATACATATGATCTGATAACTCAATAACTGATAACACATAACGAAAGACGCCATGACGCGAATGGACTAAAACTGAACCTATGACGCAAACGTCGCAAACTTAGAACTATAAACTATACGAACGCAAAAATCGAACAAAAATGAACAAACAGTGACAAAAGTGTGTGATAAGACAATACAAACGTTTTAGGGGACAGCACGCCGCACCAAAATCATTGACGGTGCTGTTCTGCTTGCAACAAAATGATTAAGAAGATATTGTATATTACTAAGTTTACTAATTTAATGAATACCTAGTTAAGGTCGATGAATAAGTTTGTGACCATTGTTTACGTTGCATTTTTCTTTTTCTTAGAATTTTTTTCACTTTCGGGGGTAATTGTTTCTTTGTGGTGAACGTACGAGAAAATGCAACGTAAATGATGGTGGATAAAATGATATGAAATGTTTAGGGTAAAATTGTATACAAATTTTACTTTACATTTTTGTAATTTATTGTTGAAACACGAGAACAACGTATAGATAAATGAACGCTTTATGACTTCCTTATCAAAAATTGTAATTTTATTTATATTATACATAAAAAAATCGAAAATGCATTCGTTTTATTTCAACTGTAACTCTATAAGTTTAAATTCAGTTCATCCACCGTGCACATAACATATACAAGAACTTGAAACAAAATTGCATTTTTATTTCGTACATGCAGCGACATCTCTTCCACTACATTTGTACCAGCCGAGTAGCCGTGGCAGTGATGTTGCCTAACTTGAATTTGTGCATTTTTACCTAGATGTTGTCAGAACATCTTCAGAGTTTAATGAGGTATGTTCCACGTATTTACAATTAATTTGTGTATAAATCCCTTGCATGTTTTGAGAAGGCTTAGTAATAATTTAGGAATAGAGATAAATAAATTTAAACAATGAA
Source organism: Geostiba sp. GC000077 (assembly GCA_030264215.1). NCBI lineage: Eukaryota > Metazoa > Arthropoda > Insecta > Coleoptera > Staphylinidae > Geostiba > Geostiba sp. GC000077. The sequence goes on from JARJDQ010021482.1 coordinate 9,956, forward strand.
CATTTCATCTAGCGACCTCTAGTGGCCAATTTCTGCATTCAACCAGAGATGCTCATCATGCGAAAAAGCAGTGAAATTTCAATAAATTTGAATAAAATTGCATTATTGCAACTATCGCGCAAGTAATACTCCAATTATTTTATTATATCATATGTATTTCAGGTTTAGCCTACTTTAATAATAACGTTACAAAATACTCTAATCAATCAGTGCAACATGAAAATTTTTTAATCTTGTTTATCTTTCTTGATTCTTCTTTCTCTATCTCGTTCTATTGTAACAAAGAATTATAGACCAGGTAACAATTGTTGGTTACGTTGGGACATTGTTCAAGATATTGTACCGTTCCATCTCTTTTTTTTTATTCTATCGAAATCTTAACATATCTTAGATCTTAGGGTTTTAATTTATTCAGTTGTTTCCTTGTTCCTCTCAAAATCAAACCAAAATCCCCCAACAGGCATCCGCAAAAAAGTAGACGGATCCAGCTTCAATGGCACAATCATCTTCGTGCTGTATTTCACTGTGAAATTATTCAAAATGTGTGCCAGCGTTATTTTGACTTGCAACAGACCAAAACGCAACCCAACGCACAATCGTGGTCCTTCGCCAAACGGCATATAGGTGTAATTTGGAATATTGCCCTTGTTTTCTTTCGAAAAGCGCTCGGGTATAAACTTCTCCGGTTCAGGAAAGTACTCCGGATTGTGGTGCAAGCCTTCCGCAGGGATGAGCACCGTATCACCTGGATGCACCGTCACACCAGGGACGTTTTCCTTCGGCGGGGGAAACTCGTACGTTTTCGTGCAGGTTTTAAACATGACTAATAACGGTGGGTTCAAGCGCAATGATTCTGGAAATGTAACATTCGCCAATGTTTAAACCAACAATCCAACGCTATTTTAACGTTTAATAGTTTTTCCTACCGTCAATAACACTGTCCAAGTAGCTCATCTCCAAAAGTCCTTCATATGTAATAGCGCCATTGTGTCGCCGTTTAGTGTCATTGATCTCTTCGCGCAGGCGCTCTTGCACTTCCGGATGCGCGGCAATTTCAAACAATGTGTAACAGATCACAATGGCACTGGTTTCGATGCCATCGCCGAAAAAGGCAGCTGCTTGTGCAGTCACATCTTTATCATCAAAGGGATAATCCTTTGACTTCTCCTTTAACTGACTGATAAGATCCAGATAATCATTGCGAACAATGTTATTCTCTTTGCGGTAACGCAAAGTTTGACTAACGATATCTAGGAGGTAGTTTTGAACGCGCTTATTGAAGAAACTGTAAAAAAAGCTCATTGACCTCAAAAGAAAGCTTTATCCATGTAGCACTTACGTCAGGGATAATAATTTGGACAGCGAAGGTATCATAAATATAAGATTAACCTTCAATGCCTGGAAGAACGATGGCGTCCCAAAAATACGCGCGATATTGACGAATTCTGATTCTTCACTCTCGAATGCCTGTGCATTAATTCCAAAAGCACAGTTGGCGACGTTCTCTGTAGTAAATTGATGCATTAGATACTTGGTATCTACACCAAGATGGCGGCCATCGACAATACGTTTGTTTAGATGGTCCACTAGTTTTCTTGCGGTGTCATCCATGAGAGGATAGATATGCTTTAACTTTATTCCACAAACAGACAACACACAATCAGTTAATAATAAATTAAAGAAAGGTTATTATTGTTTGTACCTTTCCTGCTGTAAACATGGGACTCATCAGGGATTTAATCGACTTCCAATGTTGTCCCTTCAGCACAAAGAGATTCTTCGCCATGAGGATATCAGCCTCTTCAGAGACTTCAATCGCATTGTCTTCAAAATGGGAGAAATCTTTGAGCAACACTTTTCCTATTAACTCGGGATCTGAGACGATTAATGCTGGTGTGAGACATTTATAGAATCCAACGTATTTGTAATCTTTGAATTTCCTAATAATTATAACAGGAAACTCGTGTAATAAAACAAATATTCAAAGTTTTGTTGTTATTGATTTACCTGTATGCGTGAACCACACATTCCATAAAATTCTCCGTGCCAAGCAGCGGCTTTAAAATATTTCCCACGAAGAATTGCGGTGGCAAAGTTGGAATTTTCCGCTTTTCCCAATAGGAATGACAATGCTTCACGTAGAGGTAAAATGTGATTAGGAGAATTATCACAAGCGTGAGAAAAATCATTTTGAATAAGTGTATTCAAAGTGTTGGTCGCTGGCTGAATGAACTTGAATCAAACTGTGTATCAAACTAAAGGTTGTTATTAAATTCTAACTTAAAACTTAACTGATATCAACATCTTGACAAGGTCAAAGATTGGTACCGAACATGGGCACAATCGCCTAATGCCTCTCATTTGGAAGCTAATAAATCAATTTGTAACATGTTGCATCGTGCATGGCGGTTTTCAATTGAAATGTCCTTGACTCAAGAATCTGAATCAGTCCTGATCTCGATGACGTAAAACAAACAAATATTACGTAATAAATAAGTATGTAATAGGACTACGCCCAAGCAACTAAATACTATCTTATCACAAGCAATCAAGCTAGTTAAAGTTTTCGTGCATTTATTTTTATTTTACTTTTGAAAAGAGGACGCTAGCGACATCTAGAGGATAAATGCGCGTTTGAGGTTTGGTTAATTGATATGCCGTTAAGCGTCGCCACCAGCGCTTCTGCGTTGCTCTTGATGCCCCTTCCAAATAAATGTCGTTACCGGCCGGCGAACCGGCAGCTTTGCGCAGAGGCGATATCGTAACCAATGAGGTTTATCCGAGGTGCGATTATTGCTAGTTGAAAACTTTAACCAATACCCCGCCATGAGGCTGTGAAATACCAGCCGCTACGGCA
>JARJDQ010021495.1:0-16796 GCA_030264215.1 Geostiba sp. GC000077
ATTGTGGGTGGCGACCGATATTTCCGCCATCTAACACAGCTAAGTAGCAGTACATCTGTTTGTTTTTCGCGAAATATCTAATTAAACCCGAAACATTGTCGGACGAAATTATAATGCCGTCTTCATACTTGGGGCTCGTTTAGGGCGACCAGCAACGCAACATTTTTTAATTAGTTCGCAAGCCGTTCCTTGTGAGCGCGGGCGCACGCCATTCGTAATTCACTCCTGCTCCTGGCCAGCTTCAACTTTTACGATGCCCACCATCCTCCATAAATGTAAATTAAGCTTGTTTACTTTTAATTGGTTTAAAATTTATTTTCGAGTATTTCGTAAAAATTAATCAGACAGTGCAACTGTGCCTCTGAACGTCAACAATAAGTTTGTTTTACAAGGAGTCTCAATTTACTCTTCATATCATAAATCAGAGTTTGCAGATCAGGTGATTTTTCATGCATAGTGTCGTGCATAGATGCAAATACCGTTCTCGCGAAAATCTCCTAGAATTGTCTCTAACGCAATCTTCTTATCTTGGCGAAATAAAGTTCAAAATTTATTTTCAAGTATTTCGTAGAAATTAATCAGACAGTGCAACTATGCAACTTTAAGCCTCTGAATGTCAACAATAAGTTTCTTCTACAAGGTGTTTCAATTTACTCTTCATATCACAAATCTGAATTTGCAGATCAGGTGATTTTTCATGCATAGTGTCGTGCATAGATGCAAATACCGTTCTCGCGAAAATCTCTCCTCTCCTAGAATTGTCTCTAACGTTATCTTCTTATCTTGACGAAATAAAGTTTCTACGGCCGCGCCGAGTTGCATGGAATAAAATAAAAGATGAACGGTGTTAAAAAGCGAAAAACGTAGCGAGAAGGAAGAAAGTTTCAGTTTGCTCGAGATGGAATTGCGTCCTGCCGATGCCGCTGCCGGATCGTTATGCGGACGAATTCTTCGCCTTCGACTTGTGTTCCTCCTCGCGCTCATGACTTTTAAGCCTTTAACTTATTCATTAGCTAATTAGGAAACTCAACTTTTTCCGCTCTTCGTGATGACTCGTAATCACTTCCACTATGTTTCCGCCATTTTGCGTTTGTTTTCTTTTTGTTAGTCTTATTCCTGCTTAGTTCCCTTTCCAAGAAACAGGTTTAAACTTTAAACAATTTTCTTCATTCCGAAAATTAAATTTAAAACTAGGTATTAAGAACGCTATTAAGTTGATTTAATAGCCTTGTGGGAGAAGCAATTGCGTGCGCAGGAGTAGAACAGTGCAGAAGACAAAAGTAATCAACAAAAACAGAAATAAACTCCACACGCGCAGGACATTATTCTCCGTTCTTTATTCCTGTAGTACTACCGCTTGCAAAGCGTGTCTTGTGGTAAATTATGCATCGAAACTAGAAGTTCAATTCCCGCGGGTCCTGGTAACAAAGACCAGACCCTTCGGGTCAATGGGTCGCTTATATAATTTTCGTAATTTCGCATCCGGTTCGAACGCACTTTCGCCGAGGCAGCTGGTGCAATGTAACAACAAACGTTGCGGTTTGAAAGGTTTCCGCCGCCAGCGCCATGGAAAGTGGATAATCCAACACTATTCGCCGTCACGTTTCCGGTGCGGGGCGCGATCGTCCTGCGCTGACCATTTAGTCAATGCCTGACTGCCCGACCATTAACCGCCCCCACCCGGTCCTCTGTAAACGGTTTGCTGATAATGAAATATTAATATACGTCGGTTTCGGTTGACCGGTCAGCTCCGAGCCACAATATTAATGAACCAATTGGGTAAAATTAAAATTCATCAGTCACTTGATGATGTGATGTGTCCTGAAGGCACAGTTGTGTAATGGAAGGGTGAAGGCAAATGGATACATTAATTTGCAAGTTTGGAAACTGTCCACGCCTTAATTTTGACGCCGTTAATTTGATATTAACTTAAAGCGGGTGGCGCTGGTCCGGGGGATTTTTGCGCTGACAATGCGAAAAACGTCATCGACCGTCCTTCCTCGCCGTGGTGCGGCGTGTCCTTGAAGCGATTACGTAGCACTCCTCCCGGCACATGCCTTCAGCCCAGCAGGACGGCTACGTCGGCCCTCGGCCGCCAATAAAAACGATAACACCGACAGTCGGCACGCATACACCACGCCACGCCAGACTGGGGTCAGTTCGTTAATTGCTAATTATCATAATTGTGTTCTAAATCCACGCCTGGGGTGTGTGTGCGCACAGTGCAGAGTGTAGACAACGTCCAGCATGTTGTCCTTTGCAGTGTGCACGAACGCTGTTTAAATGTTTGTGCGGTCACGCAATGCACACCCATTTAGGGCGCGGAAGGACCAACGAGACCAACGACCAGCGAGTCGCCCCCCATATTAGGTTAGGTTGTACCGGTGTCCACCGCGCGCTCATGCGTGTATAAATATTTGCCTAACGCCCATTTTGTCCGAAAAGCCCTTGTTAACTAATTAATTCATTAAGTAAGCGTGTTCATTTTGCAAAGGCAACCAACCTTTGTGCTTTAATAGTCTCCGAGGGGACATTCATAACATTCAGGTGAAGTATGTGCAAGAACGCTGTTCAACTCAATTGTTTGCGGTAGCTAGGGAACCCCGGTGACGCAAACTGTTGGTGTTGAAAAAGTTTTCTGATTTGCTGCACATTGAGTTGCCTATAGTCGAACAAATATCGGAAACTTTATTCGCGTTTTCCTTTCCAGGCAAAATCAATATTCCTACAATTGTGAAAACAGTTCAGCTATAGGGAACCAGTGTGTTCCATTGACGGCTCTTCTGATTGAAAGCAAATTCCGCGTTATTACTAAGATTGAATATATACATACTTATAGATTGAAATCGATTCAATGTAAACAAAGCCCTTAATAAGCAAGTAAATCAACTATCAAGTATATCAAAGGGTATTGCCCAGAAATAGAAGTGCATTGATTAGGCAGCTTGAAAACCCAACAATGATTTTCTATTTCGAAGTGTAAAACTTTAATGGAATTGGTTTGTTCTGATTTTGAAGTATCGAGCGGACGGTCGAACTTGACAGCAAAAACAACTGGTTCACCTGCACCGTGCTCACAAAAGCACTTTGTTTTCCAACATCCATGCGGCATTTGACATAGAACAATGCAGAATTGTTCATAAGACTGCGGATGCGCACGAAGAAGCAAAATTGAAAACGTTCGCATCGATTGCCAAATTGCCAAAGGGCAGTTTTTTTCATTCCCGCCGTTGCGCAATAACGCGATAGAAGGAAAATATAATTGAATGTTTTGAAATTGAGCTGAAAATTGAGAAATATAATAAAATCTTCGCCGCTTTGTGTCCCAATGGCGTGTTGTGGCGAATAATGTGATATTGCGTTCTCGGGCGCCTTGGCCGCCATGACCAAAACATTAAAATTACATTTGGGACCTGTTTCTGCGCCTGCTGCGGCCGCTACGGAAGAGCACTGGAAACTTGGCACCATATCAGGACGCTCAAATCTAAATTAATTTGGGAACTATTTATAACTTGATATTTTTGGGTGCGCGCGGAATTTGATATTTTCACAGCGTTGGGTGAGGGCTGCTTGCAATTTGCATCGGATTGGCCTTTGCTTGTGTTTTGCCAGGTTGTGTGTAATTTACGAATGTTAAAGTGGTGCGCAATGTGGGTGGGCATGTGGGCATTGTGTGTGTGCCAGGCTTTGGTAATTCAAAAGGCGGCGACGGCGGCGGCACTCTGTCGGGGGCAGCCGTATCGATCAGATGGATGGCGGAAGGTGAGCGCGGCGACTAATAAAAGTGTCCAGAAATAGGAACCACTCATACCCGTGTTGTTACAGGATGTATTAGTGCATATTTAGTTGCCAATAGAACGAAATGAAACCCGAACATGGAGTGAACATGGGCAATCACTGTCCTTTATTTTCTATGTGAACTAGGATTCTATTTTCAATTTCTTAGAGATGTTTTACACGGTATATATTTTTGATCAATTTTTCGATGAGTTTCTTGGTAATCAAGAACCTTACCATGGTTACTACAATTCTTGGTTACCATAGTTAACAAGAAATTGCTCGAGAAATTGGCCAAAAATTTGTACCGAATAAAACTGCTCTTACATAATAATATTTGTTTTTCAGTTATAGAGCCTTTTCGTTAGTATACCAATTTCCCGGCATAACTTTACAACTCCTAGTTTTACTCCACTTGGCATAGAGCATAACAAGTAGTAGAAGAGATATATGCAAAAAATAGAAGTAACTAATTCCCACAAAGATTGGGACTGCATTTTTTAGTTCGTCTATGGTATCTTTTTGACATACTTAGTTCAGAGAAATCGAAGCATGCAAAGTGCGTTTCATCTAGCACGCATTGTCAAATAGATAAACTCAGTCTACTCCCGGCGCAAACATCCAAAGGTATACAAACGTACGCTGCCTTTATGAATTGGTTCATTTAAGGTTACACACAGAAAACTAATATATTCTACATAGAATTTAGGGTCTAAAATGTGGGACAACTATAGTTCGCCGTTTGACCTTAGTTTTCAAGATATCGGTTCTTTTAGGTTTTTATCAACATAGTATATTTGCTCAACACAAAATAACTCAAAAATGAGAACAACCACAATTATGAAATTAGCATCAAGAGCAGGAAATTTCCTTTAATTTGATATATTTCACAGTGCATGTAAAATACAACATAATTTAAATACATACCTCTCATTGGCAAGAAAAACACAAATGTATTTTAATATTCAATTTGCAATAACTCATAAACTTACATAATTGTAAAATAAATTTCATTGTGGTAAGTTGGCACATGTCATGCCCTTTCTAGCGATGCTATTGCATGTACAAAATATTAGCAAATTCATTAGGTAATCAAAAAATCTATCACTAAAAACACGTCCGTAAAATGAAAATATTCGTGGAGGCGCCGGGAGCGAGCAATCACGAATGTTTTTCTCATTTGAAACTTTGTGCAATGGAAAAACGCATTTTGTATGCTCAGATTTTTCTTGACTTTTAGTATGTCAAAAAGAAACCATCAATGATCTGAAAAATTCAAATTCCGTCTTTGTGAGCATTAGTTCCAGCAAAAAAAATATTTCTCCTGCACTAAAGTTGGAAGATAACCGAGAAATAATAGTTTCAATATTATAATATATCACTAAACATTACAATATAGGATCAACGAATTTCCTGAAGAACAAACGAAATTAGCACAAAACCGAACTTTAAACTCTGCAACTACAAAAAAAAGGGGAAAATATCAATATAAATAAATATAAATCAAGATTATTAATTGATAAACAAGATGTGTGTGAAATTTTCTCGAAACCATTTAGAAACGGAATTATGTAGTTGTGCCGGGTAACCACAAATATGTCTATTGCCTCTGTTGTAAATTGAATCCCACCTCATTTATTTCATTTTGGGTTTTGAGAGACGGATGCTTTTTGTTTGCAAACCATATCGCAGGCCGCAGCGGTCGGTTTGGCAGCGGAAAGCGTTTTCCGCTGTGTAGATAAAAATAAAATATACCGTCGAACACAAAACAGCATTCCCGGAGTAAAATTCCGGAAATACTCAAAATATAAAATACTGCCTGCATGCTGCACGCGAGTAAATCCCCCCACACCGCCATAGTCATCATCGATGAGGACTTGAGTCTTTAGAAAGTTCCCTTTCCGTTCGGAACCTACATTTTATGTAAATGCGAGTAAACATGTAATAGATAGCGTTTTCTTGAGCGTTTGAGCCGATCGAGCGTCTTTTTCAGCATGTGTACACTGACATGATGAGCTCATACAATTCGGATTGAATCGAGCGCGATGGCTAATTAAGCAATCGCAGTAAGTTTTTTCTGTTTGTTTCCACCGCCTTTCCACACAATCTGCGCACCGAGTGAGGACAACACGAACGCTATGCAAATTTGCATTTAGTGCGTTTTTCATCCGCATGTAGGGGCGCAGATAAAAGCGGAAAAAATTAAATTATGAGCGCGCGGACGGGCAATGCGCAGAGAGGACGAGACCCGTCCATGTGCTAAGCCGATTATCTCATCTTGCCGCATAACTTTTATTTGCACGCTCATGAAGGGAATTCGCGGCGCGGCGGCGGTTTATCCCAATCATAACGAGAGCAGGAAAAAACGTCTCATTGGCGTGTGTGGTGTGTGAGCCACGAATGACCAGCGATTTGTATGGGTGTATTTGCGAATTTTAAAGACTGTCTTTAGCCGGTGTGCGCGGATTTACTCGCGGCAATAAATTTATATATAGCGAGTTTATTCCGAGAGTGCACTTATAAAAATACGGATTTATTGCCGCTGCCATACTTGGCAATACTGAGCAGAAGAAAGCAGGAGCACTAATTTGCACAAAAGCAATACAGTATGTGTGTGCACACCAAAAATAAAAACACCAAGGTGAAATCGGGTCTTTGATCTCGAAATTCCGTTTCATCCTGCTATTTCTTCCATTAATGAATAGAAAGCAAAAATATCAACATAATCATTTGATGTGAATCAAAAATGTGCTTCTAAAGCGAGAAGAGAGAAAATATAAAAAAGATCCTTGCATATAAATCCACCACCACATCATGAATTTATTACAGGATATACAAATCCGCATGTAAGAGAAAGCAAATTTTGGAATTTCCACAAGTGTCGAAAACTTGCGCCCACCAAAATATAAGCTACAAAAAAAGTAATAATAAAGATGTTTAGTGCGTTTATATTTATGTCTTTTTTGTTTCTCCCCAAGCAATGACATGTTTTGCGCTGCGGGCTATTTCATCGCACTTTTGTTTTTATCCAGTACGCCGACACGGGGAACGGCCATAAAAAGCGCACACGACCACGTATACGAGAAATAAAAAAACAAACTAAATATAAGCTCAGATGCTGTCCAAGCGTCGCCACCAAAAGCCCTCCTGCATTAAACCCTCCTGTGTAGTCATCAGTAAGAACTTAGAACTTGGCGCAGTCTCCCCGTCTCGCCTAAAGACAATAAAGGGATTTGCAGATGGTCCATTTTGTCTCTGCTCGTGCGCTTACTCTCATATGTTTTCATCTCTTCGGGCTGCAAACAGCTGTGCCATACAGCCACAAACAAATATCACTTTGCTACCTTTATCCGCTTAACATGTGCAAGAAAACACCCATTTTCGACGACACTCGGTGCAACATCTAATTCGGTTTGTCGCCAACTATATCTTTTATCGCCTTATCTCTTGGGCAAAAAAATATTATCCACGTTAATATTTTATTTACGGCCACTACTAAAATAATTTATCGCTGAATTATTTTCGTACGATCCTTTTAAATTCCTTGCCTCGACATTAATATAAGTTCTTAATATGCTTGATTGAAATCATGGATTTACAACTTAACGCCTTAACTTGCATATGTGTCATGTTCAACGTGCAGACGGTTGATTTATTGCGAAAATATGCGCAACATTCCAATGTAAATGAGTGTTTAGGAAGACATGCAGAAAAACGCGGCGCATAGGCGGCACAAAAGCAATCGTGTAATTGGAAACAGCAAAAAAATCCTCTGCACTCGTTTGTTTCTTGTTGTGCGTGTCGATGGAAAATCACGCGCTGACGTTTTGTTAGTTTTGCCAGCGTAATAGTAATATTTGCGTGTAACGAACGCGTTTAATCGCGTGCAAGATGTGGCGGTTGCACGACACGAACATCGTACGTGTTTTATGTTATTTTCGCATATTATGCGTTTGACAATAACAAACTGGTACAAATGTAGCCCACATGCCATTTCTACACAATTCGCACATGATTATATTGTTGTTCTTGTAATGTTTACAAGTGCTATTAAATATTTCGCTCTCAGTATATAATTAAGATTGTGATTTTTACTTGATATAAATTTGCACTCTTTTTTTGCGCTCTGGTTTAGGCAGTTTTCAAACTGAAACTCGGCAAACTCCATCAAAACCTCGGTTTTAACTTCACCTAACCTAGTTGATATTCAGGCAACGTGCACTAATCTACCAAAAATAAGAACAGCTGCTCTTTGGGTTCTCACCATTCGCGTTGCCAATGGCTACTACTTCGATTGAAAATCAATCGACTTAACATTCGGTTCCCTTTGCATTCCAGACATTAATAGCCCGGCACCTCCACCTACACACTTATTCATTTGACAGGGTCCCACACAGCTTTGGCTCATCGAGATTAAAACTAAAACTAAACCATGCTTCCTCTTTTTTGTGTTTACGCAGCTGTTTGGGTGGCAAAGAGCGTTTGGGGACTTTTTCATTGGCCTGCTAAAGCTTTTTAAGTATGAAAAGCCTTTGACCAATTTTCGACTTATGGCTTGAGCAGTCGCTCAGCCGCCAGCTTTTGCGAGTAGTTTTCCGCGCGCTTAACGCTTCCGGGCTCTTTCAGCGTCGCACGACTTATTAACACTTGATCTATTCACTGATCTATGCAGGCACACACGGCGTGCCGCAAGAGGGGCTTTTCGTTCAGCAGTGGCACGCGCTTTGCCAGTGCTTGTGTGTGCATGTTGATTATGTCATGTAGCATAAAAGCGCGCGCCTCCTGTGTGCACTTGTGTGATGAAAATTGCGCAATCACGCTTGAATTAAAACCACCAAAACGTGTAACTCTAATAAAACCAACATGCGAAAAGATTTCAGATCGTATAAAATGTGTTGGACAGTTTAGGACAGTACAGGAGATATTAACAATAAATAAGTATTTCGCGAAACAATGATGGTTATTTCATTCTGTTTTAGTTCGTTGATGGCATCCTTTTGACATACTAGAAGTCTAGAAACATCTAAGCATGCAAAGTGCGCTTAATCTTGTACAGATCGTCGAAAAGTAAAAACCGTATGCTCCCATCGCCTCCACAAACACAAATTGCCAAAGGAGCGGAGTATCAAATCGAGACATAACCAATGTTGAACCAAATTTTATCTTTATCGGACTAAAACTGTGGATTTGCCGAGGTGGATAAACATGCATACAAACATACAAAGATACCAACCAACGTTGCCTTTTATTTACGAGGTGGTTCATTTAAGGCTGCACACAAAAAAGGAGTGTAATCTACATCGAATGTATAGTCTAAAATGTTCGACAACTATGGGCCATTTGACTTTAGTTTTCAAGATATCGCTTCTTTTTATCAACAACGTGATTTTTTTACTAAACGCACAATAACTCAAAAATGTGAGCAACCACAATTGTGAAATTGGTATCATTTGAGAGCGTGAAATTTCCTTTAATTTGATTTATTGCACAGTGCATCATATAACATGCTTCGCGGTTTCGCGCCGCAAAAGTCTCGCGTGTAAGACTGTCTTTTCCACCTTAGCCAGACATACTACTATTTCATCGTGCTAAGTAGGCAAATTTCAAGCCCTTTCCTGCGATACTATTGCATGTACAAAATGTTTACAAAGTCATTAGGTAATTAACAAATGTATCACCGAAAACACGTCCGTTAAATTAAAATGTTCGGGAAGGCGCCGGACAGCGAATGTGTATCTCCATTTGAAAGTCTATGCAAGAAAACACGCACATTGCATGCTCAGATTTTTCTAGATTTTTAATATGTTAAAGAGATACCATCAACAAACTAAAGAAGTTGAAACCCCGTCTTGGTGGGAATTAGTCCTATCTAAAAACCTATTTCCTACGTACTATAATATGTTATTCAGGTACTGTTTGCGCTTAAAGAGTAATGATGAATCACATCATCATTATATCAGCGAATAATGCTTAACGAAGTCTCTTTGCATACGGTTATGATAACTACGTTCCGCATCGGAAGTGGGAGCGTAGGCGTCAGGGAGCGGCGGAACCGCTGCGAATACGGAATGAAACACGATATATCTCCCGCCACCGCAATATAGTTCGCTCCTTTCTCGTAGTGCGCGCTTGCGGCTCTGGTGAGAAAGCGCGCGCGGTTAAAAGAGCTCGAAGGCACAAGCAATTAGCAAAGTCCTCTGTATTTTACCTCAAAAGTTTACTAATTAGTACGCCTAACAAGATGAATATGCTTAGTTTATAACTAACTGTAAAGTGTTTTTCGTCGCCGCCGCGCCGCGACAAAATTTTTTTTTCATTCAGCAACGCGCCGTCACCATTTCACTGTGTGGAGGCGCCTGTCAAGAACTTATATAACACATTCGCATATCACAATTGCATTATTTGCATTTTTCAACACTCCTATGTCGTGAATTACAAGTGCATGCATTGTTTATTATTCAATGCGGGAAATTAAAACGAGAAAACCTCCGCAACGTGGATATTGCCTTGACGATGATAATAAATGTGTAATGCAATTGATTGATTGAATCGGTGTCACGTGTTAGATTTTCCTGGAAAGACTTGCGTCTTATTTTATACTCTTAACAGTGTACTCGGCAAATTGCAATCGTTTTCAATGTCCGTACATATTACGTTTTATTTATTTATGCTTCGTTGTAGCTCGATTTTGACCTAGTAGTTTATTGTAAAACAAGTTTGAAAATAGAATGCACTTTCACATAGTATGTAATTGGAATGCACTATTCTATATAGCGTGCACACAAACCCTGTTGTGAGACCTTCGTAAAGCATGGATGATAAAATACATTTTAATTTATTTTTAGCTGCCAATCGAAACCTGCCGGTGCATACCTGTCCGCTGTGTTCCAAAATTATACAAATATCAAAAGGTCAGCAATCCGAGAAAATGAACACGAACTAAATCAGTAGAGGTTTGCAACATCGGACGGAAGACTTGGCCGCTCCACACGAAAGCTTTTCCAGAAGTCATCAACATGAATACTTTGTTTTCATGTTGTTCCAATTTCACATTTTCATAGCAACGTTCGTCATATTAGATCGGCGCGCGGCATAGCGTCGCAGCGGACTGATGGTTCCACTGTTTTTGTGTGTTTCGCTCGGATGGTCCTTGCATTTTGAGTGCGCGGCGAATGAATCAAACAAAGGACGAAAACATCGCAGAAACTACTGCGCCTCACTGCTGCGACCTGGTATACTAAGAGGAGCAGTAATTCAATATCGAATTAACTTACATTACGCAAAATGCATTTCGTATTGAATTATAATGTCAAGAGTCACTATATGCAGGCGTAGCATTTCGACGAAACATGTGTGATTTTCAAATTATTACGCTGGTGAAACGATAGTTCATGAATAAAAATTTACCATTGATTCATTGCAGTGTATTCTGCTAACAATATTTCAATGCATAAGGTAAATTGGTGTTGAAACAAACAAATAGATTGAAAAGTCTAAATATCAAAATTATTTAAATAAATATTCCACTAATTCCCAAAAAGACGCGGATTGAATTTTTTAGTTCGCTGATAGTACCTTTTTGCAATACTAAAAGTCTTGAAAAATCTAAGCATTCAAAATGCGTTTCTTTCTTGCACAAAATTTGAAATTTAGAAACACATTCTTCTTCCGGCTCCTCCACAATCATTTTCATTTTACGGACGTGTTTTGAAAGGGCATGAAATTTGCCAAGCTACCACTATCAAATTTTAATTTCACAATTATGTAAGTTTATGAGTAATTGCTCATTGATAATTGCCAATTATTTTTTCAATTTTGTTGTTGCATTTTATATGCACTGTGAAATATATCAAATTAAAGGAAATTTCACCATCATTGCAATGATGCTAAGTTCATAATAGTGGTTGTTTTGATTTTGACGTGATTTGGGAATATAGTGAAAATAATCGTGTTGTTAATTGAAAATCGTACTAGAAGCGATATTTTGAATACTAAGGCCAAACGGCTCATAGTTTTCGAATATTTTAGACACTAAATTCAATGTAGAATAATGTAATTTTCTGTTTGCAACCATAAATGAACCATCTTGTAAATTAAAGGCTTCAGATATTTGTATCTTTATATGTTTGTAGTATGTATGTTTGTCCAGCCCGGCACATCCACAGTTAGTCTGATAAAGATAAAACTTGATGCTATGATAGATTATGGCAAGGAAAAAATTATTGCATATGTCTCGATTTGAAAATCCACGTCATTGGACATTCGTGTTGGGCAAATACACTTCCGTAAAATGTTCGCGGAGGCGCCGGGAATCGAATGTGTTTCTCCATTTGAATTTGAAACTTTGTGCATGAAAGAAACACATTTAGCATGCTATGTTATTTCTAGACTTTTAATAGCTCAAAAAGGTACAATCAATAAACTAAAAAAATGCAATCCACATCTATGTGGGAATTAGTCCGATCAAACACCTATTTTTGGTGAGGCTGAAAGCCCACCTATTAAATCAGTTGTCTGTCTGTCTGCTTGGCTGTCTGTAAAATTTGGCACTCGGGTGGTGTAGTAAAAAGATACAGTTTGATTTTCGAAGCAATTAGTCCAGAAATTCCAGAAATATCCCGTTTTCCAGTTTTCATTCTATCTTTGATATATCATGTTTATATACATATGAAACAAAAGAAAACAAAGGAAAAAATAATTTTAAAAAACACGATGCCAAAATTTAATAAAAATCATGGCGAGTTATCGCATGACTGATTTCAGATGCATTCAAACAAACATTCAACAAATATACTTTTTGTTGCGGCTCTTATGCAATCCGAAATAAAAGCCCGGATAGCGTAGGGTGTTGAAGAGAGCTTTTTCTAGTTATAAAGTCGTTATAAAGATCTATATACGGAAAGAGTAAGAGTAATTCCACGAAAGTTATGAGGCTGTGATTAAGTTTCCCAGTCGCGTTTCGGGATCGCCGCGCCACCGGGGCTGCTGGTTGGCGAGCGCGGCGGTCGTGTCGGCGGCTAACGGAACCGACGGCGTCGACGGGCGGTGTTGCGGGTGTATCTGCCGGTGGCGGTGGCGGCGGCAGAGACTGAGCGCGGGAGGACAGCACGCAGGGCAAACGGGGGATGGAAGACGTCATCGGCACACCGTCAGCACGGTGTGCGATGTGGTACCGAATCGATTATAAGCAAACTTCGCAATATAACTTCAAAATAACACATCGCATTTTGTCACCCCCCACCGGTGCGGAATCAATACTCGCGTCTCGTGCTTTCATTCACCAAAAATGTGCTGCACTCCGGACAACAGTTAGAGAGATATTTTTCTAAAATTCGCAACTTTGAATTTTTATTTTTATTTTTGCCGATGATATTTATGGATGGATGGAAAGGTCGGTCAGATGAAAACGTATCGGTTTTAATAAGTTACACACAGATTGCAAAATCAATACCCCAGCGAGTGATCTTGGCAATGCGTCATTTTTATGTTCATTTCGGGGCTCGTACCATCCCATGATTAAACGATCACATCTCACACTATGTGTGATAAACGAGCGGAAAGCGAACCAGTGCACAAATTGCATCGGCGTGCAAATTTTGCAGTTTGGAAAGTGTTCAAAAAAGATTTTTTGACATTTCAAAGCGATTCCTGATTGCTGCTGTGCTTTCGTCGGAAAAACGGACCCGATGGTGGTGTTGAGTGGCAAACATTACTCCGGGACAAAACCCTGGAGATTATTCACCCACAAAGTGGTCCGAAAAGGACGTGTGGTGTATAGTATTTAAAGTGCGAGACAAAAAGAAGGGTGCGAACGCAAGTAGGTGAAGTTGGAATAGCGATCGCTGTGACATGGATGACATGTTCTTGATCTCGAAGCGCACCTCTCACAGGAGCAGCCCTCGAGAAGTGTATATGAAAAAAAAATGTACGAGAATGATTATTGCTTTGGTGTCATGGTTTGCTTGTATTTCACGAGTTGTATTTCGTAATCAAAATGCACAATTGATAAAGATGAGTTTTGCGTTGGAAGCGAGATTCGATTGTGATGCGAGTTGATTTGACAAGAGCAGCAAGGGCAGCAGAGCAGATAGGACAGCATGGTGGCGAGATAGAGCGTTCAGAAAGAAAAAAAAACTTGCGTTCGGAATGGAGTTAGTAAATTGTTTGCATTCTTAGGCAAAGTACATACGAGTCGGTGTCGGTGTGATTCTCGCAGGGTTGCGAGCCCGACCGTCTCAGACGCCAGATGGCGTGTCGGGCCGCCACCAAGCGGGCGAGACCGTAACGCGCCACTATGTATGAATGGTGTTGGTGTTTTTGGGGAAAAATATAGACGCTTTGCGTTTTTTTTGAGTTGCGACGTTGTGCCGCTCGGTTCCGTTCTCGATGCGAAACTGACGGCCCGGCGCGCTGGTTGACGCCGACGGACGGGACGGGGGTGGTACGTCGAGAGCGCAAGTCCCGACCGGCGATGGCACCAGGCGTCGCGGCGTCGCCGGCGACGTCGTTCAAGCACCGCCGCCGCGCGCGCATTTCGCACGGGCATTGGGGGAGGAAAGGTGGGTAGAAATTGAACAAGCGCGCGCGCTTTTTTTTGTCGACCGCTGCGTTTTGTATTCACGTCATTATTTTGCGCTTTTGTTCGTCATTTACGCCCGGCAGCCGGGAGAAGAGATATACCTCATACATATCCTGCCTCAACTATTCTCTTAATTAAAAATGGTATACGTAAGGTAAAAGTGAGCAACAAAAAGCTGGCGCGTCGAGTGCCTCGTGGTACAAAAACACCTCAAGATTTCTATCGCTTGCTTTCTTTTCTTCGGCCAAAAGAATTGTGGACAAGTTGATCGATGGCCTGATTGAATTTTCATTTGCGACTGCGAGACGTATAATTTATTAGTTTTCGTTCCCCATCGGCACGTTCTGAGTTATCTGGTCCATTTCAACTTTTCAACAAATGAAAATTTTTAAATGATAAAATATGTATGCCACCGTGAAAATCAAGAGCAATATTATATCAAATTGACTGATTCGCCAGCGAGGTGAGAGTGACGTTTCTATTTGATTTCGTCCGCCGCATGACATTGAGACGATAAAGATATTTCGCGCCCACGCACCCGACCCACACACATTAGGGTCAATTCCGTCGAAAATAATTCTTCATATCGCCACCGTAATACAATATAACGGGTTTGATATATTGTCCTTCCTCCCATTTAGTTTTCTTCGCCAATATTTCATACGACCGGTTTGGTTCTAGTCCTTAGTCCTTAGTGCGCCCTGTTCTATCCTGTTAGTATGTGCACGTGCAACTCGTTCTGTTCTTTATATTGCTCCGCGCTTCTGTATTCTGCGAAGGTCCTTGGTTTGCCATCGCCCCGTTTCCGGTACCACCACATCATACAACATCCTTTTAATATTTTCCTCGTCGCGCGAGGCGGGCAAGCCACTACAAGAGGCGCGCTGCACAACCGTCGTCACAGTCGGACGGCCGAAAACGAATTCGTGTAACGAAATTTATTGCTGGAATCTTTTCTAATTTCTCTGCCTGCCTCTCATCGCTTTTCCTGTTTTCCTTCTCGACGGCGCGTATCTTTTTGCCGCACGTTGACGGATTGCAGTGGCACATTTTGTGGCGGAGAAGCGGACATGGCAGCGGGCAAGAAAAAGATAAATAATGACCGGGTTGCACTTGTATAGTTCTTTCAAAAACATCATCTTGAAAATGGCTAATTTATTCAATTTTAGCTTCTATTTTGTTCTATAAGAGACGATACTTAACTTTCTTCGAAATAATTTAATGAAATTTTGCAGGCGTACTAATCAGACAATTTTAACACAAAAGTTTTAATGCAAGAAAAGATTCACCGTCTGCAAACAAAGATAATTTTAACAAGTTTAACACGTAAAGGATATCAAAATCTATTGATAAGGTATCATTCTAAAACAGCTCGATAGAAATGATTTCAATTTTTGTGAGATGTAACTATGTGCAATATGTATGCGCTTTCAAAAAATGAAATGCTTTCAACGTCTAGTTTCGTAAATAATTAAGAACAAAGCTTCAATAATTTTGGCGCGCTTGGAACTGGTGGGGATCACCGCTTAGACCCGACAAACTGTGCATGTGGAACTAACTCTGCGACTCACTCGGTGTTCACGTTTGCGTTGTAGCTGGAGTGCAGTGTTATCACGGCTCGGCAAATGTTAGTGTGCGTAAATCTACGCACACAATTATTTTATGTGTTAGTGCCAAAAGTGTACAGTCCGTGACAAATTTTCTTCTTATCCGGCAGAACATAAATATTATTACGACATTACTTAGATCATGTACAAATTTTCTTTCAAATATTCCACCCGTTTCTACTGTATTCAAAACATTTAGACACCTTGTACAATTGTAAAATCTATGTTTAAAGCTTCTACAGATATCATCAGAACTGAAACTTTTAACTCTGATTGTCGCGCAAGGACTGACTACCTTAATATATTCTAAAGTTATTACCATCAAGTAAATATTTGCGTGTTACACGTAGTAGAGGGTGTAAGCAAAAAATCGGTGAACACAAAGCCGGGGTTTAATGTTTCAATCTTTTTTCCTCTTGAACGGAGTGTCAAATGGATAAACGCAGTCTCCTCCCGGCGCCTCCACAAACACGAATGGACAATGGAGTAGAGAATCAAATCGAGATATATTGTAATTGTAAAATACAATTTTCCTTTGTTTATTAATTTTATTTCTCCGACTTTATAAAAATATAGCAAGCATAGTGACATGATTCTTTATAATCCTATGAGTGAATTCCAAAAATGAGTTAAAATTCAACGTTTTAAGAATAAGAGATGTGGAAAAAGTATTTTAATATTCCAGCTGCTCCTTTGCCATTACATTCACGTCTGCATGCTGTGTGATGTGTGATGGCTCAATACAGAATCGCGAAAGTATTTTGTCATCATTTCGCCACTGCCATACACACGCGACATATCTAATCGCAGTCGTCATTTCGCAAATGTAAACA